>JANAVB010029312.1:0-31047 GCA_029216955.1 Iris pallida | reverse complement strand
TTTTCTCAGAACTCTATAAATAGAGTTTCAAGTCTTCATTCAAGGGGATAAAAGATCAGACTTCAGAGATCAGAGAGTTCAGGAGTTCTTGCCCAAGTGCTGCTGCATTCTTTCGAGGCTTTTGCCTTCAACTTCCGAGGCTTTCTGCCTTCAATTCCAGAGTTGTTTTCAACTTCAGAGGCTTCGTCTTCAGAGTTCACATCGTCCAAGGGATAAAGCAATCGTCATCTAGATTGGATTCCTAAAGTTGTACCATTCCCAGAATTCAAATTGTAATCTTTTACAAAGTTTGTATCAATAAAGTTCTTCAACTTTTTGTTTTTGCAAACAAAATGGCGACTCTGCTGGGGACGACTTTCTCCTCCGATGAGGAAGTGACAACTCAATGTGACGTAGCGTCTATCGAAAAGACGCAGAAGACACTGGTTGTGAAGATCAACCAGACAGCCTACGAATCCATGATCAACTCAAAGACCACTCCTAGCACTGCAACCACTGCTGCCACAAGCAAAGTGCGCCCAGTGTGGGTCCCAAAGACTGCTGCGCCTTCTGTCAATGTAGCCAGCAAGTCTCCTGCACAATCTGCCAGCAAGTCTGCTGCGCAGTCTAGAGCTTATGTCACCAAGTCCAGTGCACAATCTGTCTCTGCTATTGCTGCGCAGTCTGCTATGGCCAGTGCACAAAAGATTTTATATGCTGCCATGGCTAAGTATAAAACTCTTATGCCTCTGGCGCAATTGGCTGCAAAACTTCCTGCGCAAACTAACCTTCCAACAACTAAAGTGCAACCTAAGCACTCTGTGGCAAGAACTCCTGATGCGCAAACCACAGTTTCTGTGGCCAGAACCAATGTACCATCAACTCATGCGCAAAGCATTCCTGCGCAATCCAAGAGTGACAGCCTTTTGGCTAAACTCTCTTCTTCTCATAACAAAGGAAGAGATTCTGCTCCTCTTCCCAAACATACTATTGCTCCTGCACAATCCACTGGGGGTAGTCCTTTGGCTATTCCTCTTTCTCTTCAAAACAAAGGGAAAGGCCCATTGGTCTTTTCTCAAACTTTCTTGTCCCATGACTTGGAAGATAACAAAGGGAAACGCTCTTTAGCTAACCCTTCGTCACAAAACAAAGGAAAAGGCCCTTTGGTCTTTTCTAAATCTTCTTCAGTCTTTACCGAAGAAGATCCATCTGAATGTGCCTTGGCACCAATCAGTACTAGAACTCTTTCAAATAAGGATTCTTCTTTCCTTTATAACAAGAGAACTTGTACTGATCAAAGGGGTATTCTGCCTACTCCGGTAGCAGAATTCCAGGACCTCTCGACTCTCAAGATTTCATGTTCCAGACAGGAAAAATTGTTAGTGTCTCAGACAGAAACCCCTGGGGGTGAATTTGCTGATCTCAGAACTTATCTCAATAGACCCACTTCGGTAAAACGCAAACAGCCAATGCCGAAGATCAAACATCACCAGAAACAAATCTCCAAGATCAAAAATCCCGACACTTATGCCAATGAAGCAAGCACTTTCCTGTACACTCAAGGGACTAAATATTTGAAGAATCGGAATCATGTTCGAACATTATCAAAGAACAGATCCCTCAGAGTTTTCCTCATCCTGTTGTTGTTTCTGATCTTCGAGAACATCTTAGACAAAAACGGGACAATGTCTCAACATCTCCATCTCAACCATCTGATCATCATTGCAATCACAAAGTCATCATCCAATGTTGTTGTCAAACAACAAAATGATCTATCTTTGATCGTCTGACTTTTGCTAAATCTGAACCTATGTCTGAGGAGGACGAAGTCTTGTATGCTTCAGTCAACATGACTTCCCGAGACACTGGGGTTAGAAGATGCTCTAAGCACGGTAGACTCCGCAAGCCCAGCCAGCGGTATTTAGAATTACTCTAAGAATCTTCCGAAGGAGTATTTCAACATACCCGTTCTCGAAGCCGAGATACAATCGGTCAAAGGAATCTTCTTCAAAACCCTTCAGGTTATTCTTCTTCAGACTATGATGCATATAGTGAAAGCTCTGAACAGACGGTGTCTTCCACTGTACCAAGAGAAGTGACAGCTTATGTTGTCACTGATGATCCAGATGCTTCAACTTCTATAAATCAGGAACGACAAATTGCTGCACTCGAAGACAAGCTAAAAACCATGGCTGAAATGGTTGCTAATATGCATTCCATTATTGTAGCACAGCATGCTACACCACCAACTGCACCTACTACGAGTCCAAAAATCATAGCATCTTCGATACCGGCCAATACAGGACTGGGGGTAGTATCTCCTCAAATGCCTCCTGTACAAGTACAAGTTCAAACTACACCTAGTCAATCAGGAGCTGGGGGTTGTGCTTACAATGCTGTTCCTCCTCCTACCACTCTAACTCAACTTGCTCATTCTTCGTCATCGGAAGATGCCAATGAAGCTGTTAAACTCTTGCGAACTCAGTTCGAAGCTTTCAAAGAGAAAGACAACTTGCAAAGATTGGGCATCAAGCAGCCCTATCCAGTTGAATGGAAGGAAGTCCCGTTCCCGCCGAAGTACAAAATCCCAACAATCTCTTTGTTCGATGGCAGTACTTCTCCTAGTCAATTCATCAATTATTTTGAGGTAATGACCGTTCAACTCCAGCCAAATGACGCTCTTCTTACCAGAGTGTTCGTCGGTTGTTTAGCCGACGTAGCATATGACTGGTACAGAAGTTTGCCCGATGGTTGTATCACTTCCTTTTTAGGTCTCAAACAAATCTTCCTGGAACGGTTCTATGAAGGATTTAACGACATGACTATGTCAGCTCTCAACAAAATCAAACAGAAACATAATGAAACTGCTGAGAGCTTTATCGAACGGTTCCGTCGTGAAGCTTTGAAAATGCCTCCTGGGACTCCAGCTGCTATCACTATTGATACTTGTAAGGTAAATCTTTTGCCTATTATCAGTATGTGGACGGGATCTACCTAATTCCATGATTGGCCTTCATTCATTGTCAACGCCAAAGCTGCTGAAGTGAGTGCCGAGAAGTTCAAACAATTGGGGGTACAGATGTCTAACCCCGATCGAGATGAACATCAGACGTCAGGTGGTGGCAATCGCCAGAACACTCGCAAAGCAAAAGAGACTTTGAACATTAATTTGAACAAAAATAAAGAATCTTTGGCTGTCAATGTGGCTCCACCTACTTCCACCTCTACTCCTTCTGCACCTCTACCAAGGGAACCTCGTCCGAAAGTGGAATATTCCTTTCATGAGAATGACACTGCAAGCATCTTTGAATGTTTACTTAAAAGCAATAAAATACAACTCCCAGACCCAAAGTAACCTGATGAAGTCGGTAAGACAGATCATCCTAAATATTGTGTCAACCACAGGTTCATTGGACATCCTACTCGAGCATGCTACGTGCTCAAGGGCAAAATTTAAGAGCTTGTCAATGCTGGTGTAGTTACTCTGCAGCAAGACGAGAAGACTGTTACTGCGAACATGGTTTCAGTTCAGTTTGGTGATTTTCCTTCGCAGATGGTACAGCACGGTGTCATTCCAATTCCCAAAGCTACTCTTGAGATTGAAAATCTCCCACTTCTACCAAATGAAGGTCTTGTTCCCTTGTCTCTTGACAACGGTGAAATTATGTGGATCCATCCTGATCTTGCTCCGGAATTCGAGGTGCCCTCTTTTTCCAAGAAGAAAGCTTGTTCTAAAGGCAAAACAAAAATTTGCAACATGGTGTCTTTTGATCCCATAGTTGACGAAGGGATTCTGTTAGGCACCAGATCAGGGAAAGCCTATTTGAAAGATCATTCTGAAGGTCAAGAAAATCCTTCTTCTTCTTCTGAACCTGCTCCAGTACAACCTGCTTCCACTGAAGAGATCCCTTCTACATCTTCACCAGTTGTAGTACATATTCCTCCCAAGCCAATGACGGCTGACAAAGGCAAGCAACAAGTCCGCTTTGATAAACCATTAAAGAAATCATCTCCTACAGGACTTGGAAAGCCGTACAACTTTGATATATTGGCTCAACTGGCCAATACACCAGCTAGGCTATCAATCTTCGAGCTCTTGCACCTTTCTAAAGAGACTCGAGAAACTTTATATGAAGCTCTGATGTAGGCTGAAACTTGCTTAACTCTTCTCAAAAAGCCAGAATCAGAACCAATCTCTTGCCATCACTGTCATAGTATCCTGGAGTTGATTCCAAACATCACTTTCACTCAGGATGATATGCTGCTGGAAGATAACAGACATGATCGTCCTCTTTACTATACAGGATATGTCGATTCGATGAAAGTCGATCGTATCCTGATAGATCCAGGGTCTGCACTTAGCATCATGCTGAAGATAATGCTAGATGCGTTGAAGATACCAGTGCATAGTCTTTCAAGCACAATCACCACTATCTTGGGATTCAACCAAGGAAGAAGTGAACCTTTGGGCAAGATCCGCCTAAAACTTCAAATAGGCAATCTTCGCACAAAGGTAACCTTTTATATCATTGACAATCATGGTTGTTCTTACAACGCTCTTCTGGGAAGACCTTTCCTTCATGAACATAATGTTGTTCCATCAACTCTTCATCAATGCTTTAAATACGTTGATGACAAAGGACAAGTCCACAAAGAAGTTGCAGACCTTTATCCTTTCAAGGGTGTTGAAGCATACTGCAATAACGCTGGTATGTACAAGGAAGAATTTATGAAAGTAGTATTGGCAATGGATATTGAAGAAGATCAAGAAACACTGCCCAAAGATACTCTTATTATACCTGGCAAAGGGCGTGTTTCCTATCCTCAATCTTCTAAACCATTGGCTATTCACTTGCCAGATCAGAGTCAATCTACTGATGACGATCAAGATCAAAGGGAGCTCACCTCTTCTGAGCCACTTGTTATTGACTTACGTCGTAACAAGGACAAAAAGAAGCTCACTTCTTCTGAGCCAATTATTGTTGATTTAACTCACAACAAAGAAAAAAGGGAGCTCACCTCTTCTGAGCCACTTGTCATCGACCTTCGTCGTAACAAGTCTCTTCCACGTTCTTCTTCTCCCCCTCTTGTAATCAATCTGACAAAGCCTGCTAAGACTAAAGGTCCTGATGTAAATACAGATGTACATATCAATGAAAAAGCATCTACTTTCCAGTATACTGATGTTATTTATCATACTAAATACTATTTGGATATGTTAGATAGCTTTCAGTCATTTACAATGGGAGTTGTACAATCTCTTCAAACAGAAGTTTCGTGTGAACACCCAAAGGATTCATATCGTATTGTTCCTGCTCGCAAGAAAGGTGAACATCCAATACTTTTTAGTAAAAGACCGGAACAAAAATTCAGCTATACGGATGATAGTAAAATTAACGACACGGGACATCTTCAATTCCGTCGTTATAGTCAACAATCAAAAGACATCGTCCAAAAGATGGGTTACGACTTTAAAAGTGGCCTCAATTATGGTAAAGGAAGAAAGACTCCTCTCCGTACCGCTGTTCCACAAGGAAAGTCAGAAATATATTACAGCAGGACCAAAAGAGGTCTCGGATACGCTTCTCCTCCGATGTTATCCCCAGCAGATTCTGAATCTGATAGTGAAGAACGTTCTAACTCTTCCGATTCCAGATCATGGGATTCTGATACTAGCATTGGTGAAGTCCATCGTGTAATCGTATCTTCTAATATGGTTTCTGCTGAGTTTCCAGAAGGATATGATGAGGACATTGAAGAAAGTTCTGAAACAGATCCTTGGGCTCAACAGATGGATAATCAGTGGGTACTCCGATTTGAACAATGAGAACCTCCTACTGAAGATCAACTAATTCAAGTTGATGTAAGGGAAAGCGAGTCCCCTCGTCCAATCTTTATTAGCAAGAATCTTTCGGAAGCAGATAAGCAAGAGTTGATTCTTCTTATTAAACAATACAATGACGTCTTTGCTTGGAGTTACGATGACATGCCAGGTTTAGATCCCAAAATTGCTACTGACAAACTGAATATTCTTTCCAATGCTAAACCAGTCAAACAACAACAACGACGATTCAAGCCTGAAATGATGGATGCAATTGATGATGAAGTCAAGAAGCTTATAGCTTGTGGCTTTATTCGAGAAGAACAACATCCTGATTGGGTAACCAATATTGTTCCAGTCCTGAAGAAAACTGGCAAAGTTTGAGTCTGCATCGACTTCCGGGATCTTAATGAAGCATGTCCGAAAGATGAATTTCCTCTCCCTATCACGGACGTTATGATTGACAATACCTGTGGGTTCGAGCGAATATCTTTTATGGATGGATTCTCTGGATACAATCAGATCAAGATGAATCCCGAAGATGAAAAACACACATCTTTCCGTACTCCTCGGGGAGTCTATTGCTACACAGTGATGCCATTTGGTCTCAAGAACGCTGGTGCAACTTACCAACGGGCTATGAGTACCATTTTCAGAGAACATCTTCGCAAAACAGTCGAATGTTATGTTGATGATATAGCTGTTAAAAGTCGTCTAAAAGAAGATCATATCCAAGATTTGAGAATAATCTTTAATCTCATGCGTCAACATCAGCTCAAGATGAATCCCACCAAGTCATTCTTGGGTGTCTCTAGTGGCAACTTTCTCGGCTTCGTTATTACCTCTAAGGGTATACACGTGGATCCCGAGAAGATCAAAGCCATTCAAGAGATGCGTCCTCCACGCAACCTAAAAGAGCTACGAGGATTCCAAGGCCGACTTGCGTACATCAGGCGATTCATTTCGAACTTGTCTGGACGCTGCAGACCATTCACTCAGCTAATGAAGAAGGGTGTATCTTTTATTTGGACTGAAGAATGTCAACAAGCATTCGACGACATCAAACGATATCTCATGAACCCACCAGTTTTGGTGCCACCAATCTCAGGCATTCCATTCTTAATGTATGTCCGTGCTATGGATCATTCGTTGGGTGCTTTACTCGCCCAAAAGAACAAAGAAGGTCACGAACAGGCCATCTACTATCTCAGTCGTACTATGATTGGTGCTGAACACCGTTATAGTCCGGTCGAGAAAGAATGTTTAGCCCTTATGTTCGCCGTTCAAAAGATAAGACATTACATCATTAGTCAAACCATTCATGTCATATCCCGAGTCAATCCTCTTCGGGTATTAATGAAGAAGCCTAGCACACTCAACTCTCGGCTTGCTACATGGGCCATCCTTCTAGCCCAATATGATATGGTGTATGTTCTTCAAAAATCTGTCAAAGGTCAAGCATTGGCAGATTTCTTGGCAGCTCATCCTGTACCAGAAACATCCAAACTCTACGACAAAATTCCAGACGAGACATTGGAAGTCAACCTGATCTTTGAAGAATTTCTAACGTGGCGTCTATTCTTTGACGGAGCATCCAGAATTGGACCCAAATGGTGCTATTGTAGCAGGAGTTGGAGTTGTTCTCGTTTCTCCAGACGGATCAACTATCCAAAGAGCTTACTCTCTAGATGAATCCTGTTCCAATAATGTAGCAGAATACAATGCTCTACTTATTGGTCTTCAATTAGCCAAGCAATTGAACATTGAATATCTCGAGTTTTATGGCGACTCTAAGCTGGTAGTCAACCAGGTTAGAGGAATTTATAAAGTCCGTCATCAAGATCTGGTACCTTACTTTGAGGCAGCAATCAACATGGCTACTTCGTTCAAAGCTTTCTTTATTGAATATGTACGTCGAGCTTGTAATACTGAAGCAGATGCCATAGCTAATCTTGCAGAAGTCTTAGCTGTTTCCATCCGAAGACAACAAGTGGTGGTTATTTCTAATTGAGAATTATTTTGTGTTGAAAACAATCGTAACATTGAGTTCAGTAATTTTGCTGAAATTAATGTTATCAATGAAGATTGGAAAACTTCTTTCATCGACTTCGTGGTTCATGACATACTCCCCGAAGATCCTAAGGAGGCTACAAGTATTCGACGACGATCTCTACGATTCTACTACAACCAAACCACAAAGACTCTCTATCGACGGACTTATGACGGTCTTCTTCTATGCTGTTTAGCGGGTGAAGAAGCGAAACAAGTACTGCGTGAAGCTCACGACGGTGTTTGCAAAGCACATCAGCACGGTCCTAAACTACAGGATCGTATCCGAAGAATGGGTTACTACTGGCCCTCTATGGTATCGGATGCCATCGAATATGCAAGGAAATGTCGAGCCTGTCAAATCCATGCAGACTTTATTTATCAACCTTCGGAATTTCTACATCCGACAGCTGCTTCTTGGCCATTCGAAGCTTAGGGCATGGATGTCATAGGTCATATTAATCCCCCTTCTTCTAGAGGACATCGGTTCATTTTAGCAATAACAGACTACTTCTCTAAGTGGGTTGAAGCTATACCCTTGGCTGAGGTCAAGACCAGTAGCGTTATCAACTTTGTCAAACATCATGTTATTTATCGATTTGGTGTCCTTCGACGAATTATTCATGACAACGGACCGCAATTCATCATCCAGAAATTTACCAGATTCTGTGATGATCACCGGATTGACAATGTCGCTTCGACTGCCTACAATCCTGTCGCTAATGGTTTAGCCGAAGCCTTCAACAAAACTATTATCAAGCTTCTCAAGAAGTTTATATCTACCAACAAACGGAATTGTAGTGAAAAGCTTGGCGAATGTCTATGGCCTATCGAACTACGGTCCGTAATCCTACAGGTTTTACACCTTTCTCTCTGGTATATGGCTGTGAAGCTGTTCTTCCTCTGGAACTTCAAATTCCTTCTTTAAGGATTGCCATTGCTAACGAGCTCACTACAGAGAACAATGATCTTCTTCGACTTCAAGAATTGGAGGCGCTCGATGAAAAGCGATTAATGGCTCAACAACATATTGAGTTATATCAAGCCCGTATCTCGAAGACTTTCAACCGTAAAGTGAAGGTCAGAGCCTTTCAGCAAGGAGAACTTGTTTTAACGGTCAGACGTCCTATGACTATGACCCATATGAGCAAAGGCAAGTTCGACGCAAAGTGGGAAGGTCCATACGTTGTGAGCAAAGTCTTCTCAAATGGAGCTTATCAACTCTCAGAACTGGATGGACGAATTACAATGATGCCTATCAATGGCAAATTCCTTAAAAAGTACTATGTATAAATGTAAATACTTGTAAATCATCAAGACAAGTTCATGTTTATAAATAAAATTTTATTTAATCATGAATGATAGTACATGATATTAAGGAAGATCACTATCATCCTTCTCTACATTTGGACGCAAACCACTACCGTCCTTTTCAAAAACACGGTCAGCAAAAGAACCGAGAACCTCTTTGCTGGAACCCACGAGGAACTTGCAGGTAGCCATCCTCATGGCTTCTTCTTCTTCAGTCCTTCCTGGTTCAAGTAGAAAGTCCATGATGTCTCTCGGTGGCTTGGGTGCAGACGAACCTTCGCCTGCTTCTGCTTCCTTTGGCTGATTTCGATTGACAGGACGTTCTTTAACGTCTTCTTCAACCTTCGGGGTGAGCTCAGTCTTCTTGAGTGCATCTTCAGACGACATTTTTATGTTGAAAAGTGAAAGTGCTCATTCCTGTCAGATGTCTGTCCTATTTATAGACAGAGATTTCTCAAACAACGAAGCGACACATTCATCCGATGGTTCATTCATTCATTTAAATCATCCGACGGTTCACCCGTTCACTCATTTATTATCATCCGGCGGTTCGCCCGTTCATTCATCATCACCTAACGGTTCATCCGTTCATTTAATCCACTTGATGGTCCGTCCGTTCATCACATTCATCCGACGGTTCGTCCGTTCATTCATCATCACCTAACGGTTCATCCGTTCATTTAATTACCTTGACGGTTCATCCGTTCATTTAATCCACTTGATGGTCCGTCCGTTCATCACATTTATCCGACGATTCGCCCGTTCATTCATTATCACTTGACGGTTCATCCGTTCATTATTTTGACGGTTTGTCCGTTTGTTCCATCATTTGACGGTTTTCCCGTTCATTTCACATCCATATCAGCGACTTATCATTTTTGATTAAGTTGTCAATTGAAATAATAATATTCAATATATTCTGTCACGTCCATATTACCTCTGAGTAGATATAATGAATATAATTATTTTCTACAAGAAATATATCATGTTTTGCACCTCTGAATATATTTTCTATCTCTATTATTTAAATCTAAATAAGATATACAATAAATAAGAGAGCCACAGCAAAATGTCTTTTATTTATCAAAATATGAGGCATTACAAAAACACATCTACGGCAAAAGATACAAAAAGTTCTATTAAGAAGGAGGAATGATCAAATTGTCAATCTGCTGTTTAAGAGTCTGTAGCTCTTCTTCATGAGTGGATGTCACCTTCCTTCTAGCCTCTTCCATCTCGGTTTCTTCATTAAAAATGGGCATATTTACAGTCCGGCGGGTAATCTTTGCACCATGAGCTGCATCGTACTCATCCTTCTCCTAAAGCAAGGCATTGAATTGTTCAATCACAAGTTGATGATTAGCAGTTTCCTCTTCTAATTCTTGCTGGAGACGAACAATTTCTGCTCTCAGTTCAGCAATTCTCTGTCCTTTTCTTTCAGCCATCAAAGTTACTGATTCTAGCTTAGAATTGTATTCAGCAGACTTTGTGGAATAAGCCTCCAAAAGATTTTGAAGATTCATCCTTTCTATATCACCTGCTTGGGCCATTCTCTCGAACTCAGCCTATACTAGAGATTCTATTTCCTTCTATTTGAGCTCCTTATATTTCTTTATGGAGACTTCTAACTCATCCAGTATATGCTCAAGGAGAGTAGCTTGAGCTTCGTCACCTTGCTCCCTTACAGCCCTCACTAAAAGAGAAGTTGGGTTTTTAACCATAAAGAAATCAGCTCCCTCTTTGTCCATCATTTTGTTGACTAGGGGTCTCAACAATTCAAAGAAACATCTGGTGAATGATTGAACAACTTGTTGATTAATTGCCAGAGTCCCAGGAGTCGCAGCTACTCCGGTTGAAGACGAGGCAGCAGGATGCTCGATCCTTTGTGTCTGGATGGCAGGCTCTTTAAACAAAGGAGCCAGAGTGGAGCTAGTCGCCCCTCCTGCTTGTTCCTCTGCAAAAGTAAAATTGTTATTTTGCTAGTCTTTTGCCAAAATAACCAAAAAGATCAAATGAAGGCAGTCTTACCTTGGTTCGATCCAGCAATGAGCTTATTCCCTGCAGGAGTAGACTCTGGCAGAGCAGAAGTAACTTCAGCTATAACAGCTTGGCTGCTACCCGCTTTAGAACCACAAGACAAAAGATGACTATTACTAACAACCACCGTCGTTATGGGCACTATGTCTGTGCACGTCGGAGGTGCTGGAGGAGTCTCATGATCTACAGGAAATATAAATAAAGACATTAGCTATTAATTCATTCAAGAGGAGATTGCTAATTTTATTTTATACCTTGAGGATCATTGGCGGGAGTTTCTTCCAGGGATTCTTCATTTATTGCTTTTTCGGGAACCTCAACATCCATTTCAGGATTTAAGGTATCGGTAGCATTCTCTGGAGCCTCAACATCTTTTTCAGGATCTAAGGTCTCAGCAGCATTCTCTGGGATTTCAATATCCTCATCATTTACATCATTGACAGCAGAAGGAGATGCGTGCACTTTATCATCTTCTAGATCTTGTATATAGTCATCAACATTCTCAGATGAAGATCTCTCCTCATCCTCGTCTTCTTCTGGTGCCTTCTCGCTGGTAGTCGTGGCTTGGTCACCATAGTCTTCCAGAGGACTGCAGATACAATCTTCTAAAGCTGCAATTACTTCGCGATCTTCCTCTTCGCGAAGGGTTCTCAGAGTAGGCGAAAGTTTAACAATCTGTAATTGCTCTTCCCTTACTTCCTCTATAGTACTTCCTTTAGGCTCTTCGGCCTCAGTTTTCGGAGCAAGATTTGTCCTTTGCTCAACCTCCTCTCTATGTTCAGGACTAGGAGTTTTATTTCTAGGCTCTGAAACAGGAGTAGGAGAGGGCAAAATTAAACCAGCTGCAGCATCCATCACCATTGAAGACGGAGCTCGATTCCTTCTGTGGGCCATCTTCTTTCTTTTTAATGGCCTCTCAGGGCTCTCTATATTGATAGTTTTAACTTGTTTCTGGATAGAAGTTGGTGTTGAAGCCTCTTCTTGTTGAGTTGACCCGGCCAGTTGCCGAGACTGAGATCGAGTGGTGATCCGTTCTGAAGAATAATCTAGGATCAATTTCTTCTTTGCCGCTGGAACAGGAGGATCCTCTCTTCTTTTCCTTTTTGCAGGAGATCTACCCACTTTCAGAGAGATACGCATTGCTGCGTTTACTTCTTGAGGGAATATAATATCCCTCGAAACTTCTAAAGGTGCATCTGCTGGCTCGTGCACTTCATCATTTATAGGGATCGATAGAGCAATTCTTCCTCTCTTCAATCTCGTCGAAGAAGCAAAACTATCTGCGAGATTAAAGTTCTCAGCAAAAGTATTCACGGATGTATAAAATACTGAATAAGTAAATAACATCCGGGGACCATGAGTGCTATTTGTTGGCATCGAGAAAGTGGCCTTCGTATCACGGGCATTATAGTAAGCCCAGGTTCGGGCCCCGTCTATCAAAAAACCCTTGCCTTGGAGGCAGGTGATTGCATTTCCCATATGGAATTGATCATATCCAAACTGCCGAAAAAATCGGCTGGGGAGATATGGTTCTAAGTAACATTCCTCTTCGAACTGGTATACTAGATGAGACGGTCGAATTGTCTTTAACCATTCAAAGGTTATACGGTTTAGAGGCTGCATCTTTGAGTCTACCATGTTTGTTGGCATCTGATCATGTCCAGCAGGGAGAGGAACACAACAAAAGTTCTATCCTCTATTCAGATTTAGAACATATCTACACTCGCTCAAAGAAGTGTACTTCCATTTTCCCTGAGAGTACCTTCGCAGAAAGCTACCATCAACCGGTCCCATGTCGAGGTCCATTAAAGTGGGATAGTGGAGAAGCAACCATCCAAATAGATATGTGTATGGCAGTTCTAAGCGAGGGAACTCTTTTTCTTCTTTTGCTTTCAGCATCAAATCGACATATAGACGAAGACTGGCATTTATTTTGCAAGTCATTGCTGATAACAGGTCTACCTTGTAGCCAAAGACTAACTTGACAGCGACAAAAAGAACGCCGCGGTGAAAGCGATCCAATCACCGAAGCCAGTATGTCAGAAACCCTGCCAGTTGGGCTTCTTTTGACATGGGTCTATAACCCATTCTCAAGTAACTCTCCAGAGTGTCCCCTGTCTTCAAAGGAGGATATTGATAATCCTTCATTTGCTTATCAAAATTACCACTCTGTTCCATCAGTTTCATAACTTCTGTATTGCTCAAAGGTTTGAAGAAATTGGGATAGCATTTGTCGTTTTCCTTAGTCTTCTTCTCTTCTATGTGGTTGAGGAACATATAGGGTAACCATTTCAAAGAATAACAGGTGTTGGCTATAGCACTCTTATAAAATAGGGAGCAGATCTTGTAATGACATAGCAGTTCCTCAGATACTGCTACCATCGCTGCATTTTCCTTTCTAAGTTTGTCCAACTCATCATTTATTGGAACGAACTCTTCATATGGAGCGTCTGCCATTGGCAAGTACGAGATATATTTTATCTCGTGGAGTGCAAACCCAATTTCTCCACCAGGGGTCATGAAAGTTCCCGTTCTATAATTGTATCTTTCAGCCAAGGCCAAGAACATGTGTGGATTGGGTGCAAAACCATAAACAGTGGCGTGCACTGCTTGGTACAGATTGATTTGTTGAAGTTTGTCTTCAAAAGTTGTCAGAATCCAATTTGCAATACAGTTCCATCTTCTGTAATCTGGATTCACCAATCCAGTTAATCTGATATCCTGTTCGGGGTACTTCCCTTCAGCTTTCGCAAATTCGTTTGTAAATATCGGTGTTCTGACAGGCATCAACATAGTGGAGTTCTCTGGCAGAATGCAACCAGGTCTTAAGCCTCTCAACAAGACGCTGTATCGATCAGAGGAGCTGTAGAACATATCCTTCTTATTTGACCCCTTCTTTACGAAAATTTTTCCTGTACGGGCGTCTTGGAAAAGGGTGATGTTCCACTCCATCTTCCTTGGGTAGCTCGCATGAGCATACCGGGATAAAGGGAGACAGCAGGCAACATCTGGTATGAAGAAAGACATATCTTCTTGATGTACTATTCTTTCCTCCATCCTCGGCCTTGGTTGCGAGCTTTTCTCAAAAGCCTCACCAAACAAGAATGCAGGTTTCTTATGAATAACAGCGTCTGCTGATTCCAAGGGTTGTCCATTCATTAAATACAGTAGAGTCTCATTGTCTTGAGATATCAGAATCACCTGACCGAAGGTCGATAGATCATACTGAGGATAATGTACATGGGAGAGATCCTCTTTATACTCAGACTCTGAAAGAGTTCCCACAAAAGTTTCATATTCTGGATCTTCTTTCACATTAACTACATCAAACAGAGAAAATAAAAATCAGTATAAGTCAATTCAAAGATTCTATCATCAGTTTGCGCAAAATTAGAATGCGCAGCATCAGATTGCGCAGCATCAGTTTGCGCAAACGTCAGACTGCGCGAACAAACATCCATCAGTTTGCGCTGACTATCTCGCACAAAATAGCAGATTGGGCTGACATCTGCCGGCGTAATTTAACCGATTGCGCAGAAGGTCGCTCTTCATAAAAATGAAGAGCTAACTGATTTGTGCAACCAGAACCCTAAAAAGGGTGGCGCAGTATGATCACATCTCTAAAAAGAGATGGATTTTGAAGAACAGTGAGATCAAAACCCTAAAAAGGGTTTTTGATTAAAAGTTCTCTACCTGACATTGCAGGGTGTGCGGATTCATGACGAGAAGCTCGTCGTGCAGCTCTGTTTGATGATTCGGCCGGGGCCTTGCCCTTATCAGCTGCGGAGGATCGTCGGGGCGCCATGAAGATCGTCGGAGAAGGAAGTCGAAGTTTGCTTGGAAATTTCTTTCTCTCAAACACAAAGAAGGCAAAGTAAAGAAATAAAATGAAGAAGAGAGCTATTTATAGTTTTCGAAAAACGAAACGGCTGCCTCAGTTTGCGTTGAAAATTGGGGACAATCCCTCAGATTGCGCAGCCAGTTTACATCATGCGCAAATTGATTCAAATTTCAAAATTCAAAGTATTTCGAAATTTTGAATAAGTTCAACTTTCGAAAACTTTGAAGGGGGTCCTGTAGGTCCTAAAAAAATCAAATGGCACACATCAACAAAGTCAAAAAATTAAGAAATACAAGTTTCAGATGACTTGCGCAGACAACAGATTGCGCACCATTCAAATTGCGCAGGATCGATTGCGCATACTCTCAACTGCGCAAGCTGACGTGGCAAAAGTCATCATTATCTGACACAATCAAATATTCTGACAACTGACAGCACGGAGATCGAGGCGGCCGTTCGTTTAATCGTGCAGCACGGCGCTCGAGGACAGCTGGCAGCGCAATCCATGTTTGCGCAAATCAAGTTGGCGCAATCCATTTCCTGCGTAAATAAAGTTGGCACAATCCAAAGTCTGCGCGTTCAATGTGCGCGTTCTACCAGTACAAATGATAAAGTACACGTGGCATTCATGCCATCAATTGCTTATTTCGTGGCAACTACCTATGCATGACCATGCGCATTTCAATCAAATGATGACATGTGTCCAAGACAGTTAACCCATGATCCAGCAACTGCCTGCGCAGTCTATTGCTGCGCAATCTATCATGCGCAGTCCAGAATAACTAATAGTTAGTTATTTTTTAGAACTCTATAAATAGAGTTTCAAGTCTTCATTCAAGGGGATCAAAAATCAGACTTCAGAGATCAGAGAGTTCAGGAGTTCTTGCCCAAGTGCTGTTGCATTCTTCCGAGGCTTTTGCCTTCAACTTCCGAGGCTTTCTGCCTTCAATTCCAGAGTTGTTTTCAACTTCAGAGGCTTCATCTTCAGAGTTCACATCGTCCAAGGGATAAAGCAATCGTCATCTAGATTGGATTCCTAAAGTTGTACCATTCCCAGAATTCAAATTGTAATCTTTTACAAAGTTTGTATCAATAAAGTTCTTCAACTTTTTGTTTTTGCAAACAGTAGTATCGCAGTCTAATACTTCTAAGTTATGTTCATCCCAACAGACATTAGTTGTCAGATTTGACCAACAAGCTTATGAAGACATGCCCTCTGAAGGGTCAAACTCTTCTCCTAGGTTTACGAAACCTAGGAAGACTGGCAAGGCCTAGGTGGTCAAGGCTGCTACGCCACAACCAACAACTAAGGACGATGCTTTGATGGATTCCACCAATGAAGCCTCACATCCAAATCTTGTGTATCCTTCCCCTGCTCTCAAAAGTGAAATGAACATAGCCCAATACTCGGGTCCCAACTGGAGAAGTTGATATAACGCCATGGACTCGGGAACGAGCACTCTCATCAGGCCATCCCGGCAACTTCCTGCTCAAGAAGACAAAGTTGTATCTCAGCAAGCTTGCCAGCAGAAGCAACAGAAGCATGTCTCGGCTAAATCAAAATGATTGCCATTAAACGAACATCAAGCCTCCCCTTGTAGTGCCAGACAACAACACACACAATATGGCGAAGAAGATCCGTTTTCCACAAGATTTCCCAGAACCCTGCCCAAGAAGAAGACCTGGATGTACTATACTACTCAAATGCTTGTACAAAAAGGTACAGAACAACGCGGGCTCAACACAACCGAACTATTGTCTCGATAGGCATTCATCAAAAGGTGCTCCAGATGATTGTACGGGCCCCTAATGGAAGGCTCTATCAGACCCACGCATATGCCCATTAAAATCATGGTCATGAGGTGAGTCGACCCTATGGATCCATTCCGAGTAGCCCTTACGATGGTTTGGAAGCCTCGTTTGATCAGCGATGTGACCCATATGGCACAACCAAACACCCTCTGTAAGACTTATGAGAAATAATCGGTCGCAAACGGGGTAAAGAAATACGGTAGCGCATGCAGGAAACCCTCTATGGGGTATTACACCCTAATAACCATCAAGTACTGTTGTTCTCAGATAGCAGTGTCTATAAATAAGCTACCCGTCTTCCAACGGCTACAGCATGCAGTGGAAGATATCATGTGTCATGCCCCGCTCCCGTAGGAGCGATCATCCTTGCTAAGGCGTGATGCCACACGAGCCTAGATTGCGTTTATGCAAGGCGGGTTCCATAACGGCCGATCATAGAGGCTGCGACGGGGTCATCGCACAGAAGTCCCAAGCGGAGACATTGAATGATAGCAGCAGAAATTTAGAAGTAGAACACAAGTCATTACAAAATACTCTTTATTGATATTGAAACAAAGATTATAATGGGTGCAAGGCCATGGTTACAAGTCTCTCAGGCTCACTTTTCTCTCATTTTACAAGTCACTCAGCTCTCTCTCCCATCTCTCAATACATGTCTTGAACCAGCAGATGCTTCGGAAGGCGATACCCACATATTGTCCCGTATAAGTCCTGACTCCACGCAGCCGTACGCCTCGAATCGCCAAGGAACTATGTGCCTCGACGCATCCAAGCGAGCTTCGTGCCACGAGCTTCTACCTGTGCCTGCACATAAACACTGTGTGGGTGTCAGTACTCAACTATACTTGTGGTGTGAGCTCCTCGCTCTCCCATACAAAAGCACACGTTTGATTTACTTTGTGCAACATAGTCCCTTTTATATTGTCTTTCTACTCTTATCTTAGGATCAGTTTTTAGGACAGACGCCTTGGCCTATTTCGTTTCTCTAGACCATTACGTGCTTGCAACAACAACGTTAACTCATACTTTGCCTCTAGGCCCTTCTCGTATCAACAACTTTAACCTATCAGGTCGTGCTTGCCTTTCGGCACATAATCAGAGACACAACTACACGATAGACTCCACTTCCATGTGATTATGCTACAAACCCATATTGAGGCCGTGCCTTGCAACTCAATGTGACTAAACCATATTGCCGCCTTGCGGCCCTTGCTACTTTGATCACCAACTGACCCAATCGAGACTTGTGAACCTAGTGTCACTAAACCAACTTTTTCTTACGGCGATTCCTGACTTAAACCTGAGATGACTCAAATCCAACTTGTGTAAATCTATGCCAACAACTTAAGACTCGATGCCGCAACTCGTACCGAAGCACGTCGCCTATATTGAAGCCAAATCTTAGGCCCAAATATTGTGTTCTAACTGTACACACGTTCAACTCGACTCAATCTAAAGACACACACGCGGATTACCGTCCTTGCCGACACATCTATATGAAAGGCCACTAGCATAACAAGCTATCCTGGATGTATAGTTTTGTTAATCGTGGTCCTTTCGACGCGAGTAGCAAGCACCGTGGAAAGTTCCCGCTTAACTTGTGCTAAAACATTATGCACGACTATACCCTGTTTCCTCCTAGGCCGAGTCGATGCCGTGGCTTCGGATAGCCGCTCGAGGAAACTTCTTACTTGTCGACAAGTTGTCCGTGACCATGCAAGACTCGACTTGAACTGACGTCTCACACAATCATTCTTCTTTCAATATTACCATCCCTTCAGGACCAAGCTCAAGGCTTCTAACATTTGAGATCCCTCGACGACCCACGGTCGCGAGCCTTCTCCCTTGTTGCTCTATTCTTATTACTCAACTCATGAACGCCTATCGAAAGCCCTTTTTCCAACTCACTTTAAATCAACCGTGGCTCGTGCCTTAAACACTAAGTCCGTGACATTGTGGCTTAAGCCAACTATGTTCTATACGACACTACCACCCAAGTCATACTTTACACGATGGACCTTAGAATTTTGGGACCAAGTATTTTGACAACAGCAAAAAATATAGAACAATGCTTAGAACTCCCTCAATCCCCTATCATACTTAGCCTAAATCAATCTAGCCTACAACTTAACCCGTGGGACGAGCAAAGGCTATGCCAAGCCTTGTATCCTGGAACCGTGCATGCTTTATCAAGCATTTATGCGTGCGACGCCTATGACTTAGGCTGATTCCAACTTGGTGACAACTTAAACCAACATCCTTCTCCCAAGTCGTGGGACGAAGGGACGAGTGTCATTATGAAAGCCCTCGTGTAACTATTCTAAGCCGATCGTGGGACCTTATTCCTTTTCTAACTCAGTTGACCAGACTTAGGATTATTGCCTTAGCTATGTGGATTCGTTTCTTTTATTATCAATCCTACTTATGCATTTGAAAACATGCAATTTATTATGTGAAGGCTATGATAAGACAAGTTCACCGAAACCACCCCACCTGAGCGAGGAGTTGCCTCGACCGAGCGATGTCTTCGAGCAGCCATTGTAAGGCTAAGTCCGAACGTCGTCGGCGTTCTGATTCCTCTGATTGACTGAGCGGGACGGGGTACTACATCATGCATGTTCCAAAAAAATGGCAAGATCAAAATTTGTGTTGACTATCGTAATCTCAACAACACCTACCCCAGGGACGAATTCCTGCTTCCTATCACAGATGTAATGATCGACGGCACCTGCGACTTCGAGAGGATGTCATTCATCGATGGTTTCTCAGGATACAACTAGATCAAGATGTTTCCAGATGACGAGGCATACGGCCTTTCGAACTCTGATGGGAGTCTAGTGCTATACGGTGATACCTTTCGGCCTGAAGAATGCGGGTGCGACCTATCAACTTGCCATGAGTACCATCTTTAGCAAACACCTAAGGAAGATGGTCGAGTGCTACGTAGATGACATTGCCATCAAAAGTCAGGATAAAGCCGATCATCTCCAGTACCTTAAAACAGTATTTGAGCTAATGTGTGTGCACCCGTTGAAGATGAACCCAACCAAATCATTATTAGGAGTATCCATTAGAAAGTTCCTAATCTTCGTTATCATATCAAAAGTGATCCACATATATCCTGAGAAGACACGAGCCATCCTCGACATGAACCCTCCAAAGAACCTCTAATAACTCCGAAGGCTCCAATGGAGGCTTGTGTATATCAGAAGGTTTATATCAAACCTCCCCGGACGATGCCAACCATTTACTAATCTAATAAAAGAAGGTGTGTCATCCTTTGGACCAAAGATTGTCAGGAGGCCTTTGATGACATTAAGGAGTACCTCACAATCCCCCCAGTCTTGGTCACCAAATAATTGGTAAACCTTTCTTGCACTATGTTTGTGTGATGAATCATTCCCTAGGCACCGTGTTAGCACAGAAAGGAGATATGGGACATGAGCATGCTATATACTACCTCAGTAGAGTGATGGTTGGGGCAGAGCATCGATACAATCCAGTCAAGAAGGAATGTCTAGCCTTGGTATTCGCAATCCAGAAGATGCATCACTATATTACAGGACAAATAATTCATGTGATCTCCCAGATCAGTCCCTTTTGAGTGCTCATGACGAAGCCCGGAGTGTTGAATTCTTGTCTAGCTACATGGGCGACACTTCTGTCCTCGTACGATATGGTCTTTGTCCAGCAGTAAGCGATAAAAGGCCTGGGGCTAGCTGACTTCTTGACAGCACACCTAGTCCCAGAAACATCAAAGTTGTAAGACGACATCCCGAATGAAGTGTTGGGTCACATTAATTACAATCGAGTCTGTATGGCAGATGTTCTTCGATGGAGGCTCACTCTAGATGCGTAAAAAGTGCTTCAAAGAAAGAGTCATCTCATTCATAAGTGATCTGCTTTACGCCTAGAGGAATAGGTAATCTCTTTACGCCCAAGATTAGGCTAATCGCTTTAAGCCTAAGCAAGCTGATCATTTTATGCTCGGGGCAACACCCATGGTTTTATGCCAAGGACAGAGTAGTCTACTTCACGCTGGACAAAGCTGTCAAATCTAGCATTTAATGCAAACTCTGACATGAAGATATTAATGATGGCATTTACCACAGAATTCAGTGGGATTTGTCTTATACAAAAAACCATTGTTGTCGTTTATGGAGATCGAGCTACTTTATGCTTATTGAACGGTTTCTTTTATGCACGGAGTTTTACATGAGTTCTTACGCTCATAAAATAATGTGTGCGTAAAGTCTATTTGAGCCATTTTACGCTCAAGGTTATTCAACAACCACTTTATGCAGGGAACCTATGACAGAGCTATTTTTACGCTCATCTCACTGTTTTACGCTCAGAGGATGTTGGAGCTGTTTTTACGCCCTATTCTTTCTGGCCAGTATGGAACGTGGTTTGCTTACATGGCCTTCATGCCATATATATCGAAGAACGTGTGTACATGTATCCTATTCTCGCTGAAATGATGGGACACGTGTCAACGTATGTAAAGGATGATTCTGATCATGGGTGGCAGTTGTGAGCGTAAAGACAGATCTTGGTGTCTTTTTACGCACAGAAGCCCCAGTCTATAAATAGACTCATTTTTCTCAAAAAGACAGACAGAGAGAGAACAGGAGAGAATACAGAGATCAGGACTTCGAGATTTTGATTCTCCAGAGCATTCTTCTTCAACTTTTCTTCCAGAACAGAGTGAAGCAAAGCAGGAAAGCATTTGGCCTCGCCATCAGTGCCCAAGTGCGTCGATACCTTTCTGGTGACTTAGTTCTTCCAAGTTGTTCTACCTCAAGCAGTGATCTTCTTCATCATCATATGGTCCAAGGAACAAAGTGATCATTTACGAATCAGACTTCCATAGCAATACTTTCCCAGAATCAAATTTGTACTTCTTGTACTTTTTCTCGTTTTATCTTCAAAATCCAACACTTTTGTTTGGCAATTTTGTTAAGTGAAACAAAATGGCGACTCTGATGGGGATGACTTTCTCCTCCGACGAGGAAGTGATTGCTCAATATGATGATGTTTCAGTCGATTCGACTAAGAAGACTCTGGTTGTACACTTAGACCAGACTGCCTATGAAGAAATGCTCCGAACTGGGGGTGGTTCTTGCCACTCCAATGTTCAAAAGTCTCGCAAAGCACGAAAAGTTTGGATTCCCAAATCCAAAGTGGTTTCTGATCTCTCTGTGACTTCTGGTGAAAAGGGAATTCTTCCCACTCCTGTCGTAGGGGCTCCCGCTCGTAACGAGGCAGTCCTTACTTCAGAGTTGCACTCAAAGTGTGATGATTTATCTCTCGTTTGTAACGGAGAAGATAATCAGGTTTCACGTCCACTGCGTAAGAATCAAGTTTTACGCTCAGTGGGTATGAACCAAATTTTGCGCTCAAGGCATAAGTATGTGTCTCCCATTTGTAATATGGCAGATTCTAATGTTTCTGCGTGTAAGAACCCATCTCCCGTCGGTGACGTGGTAGATTCACACAAATTACGCTCCTCGCGTAAAACAAAATCTCCCATCTGTGATGTGGTAGATAATCAATTTTTAGGTTTTATGCGTAAAGGTAAGTCTCATGTCTGTGACAGTGTAGATAAAATTCACAACGATGTTTGTACATCTAATTTGAATATACCTAAACGCATACAGCGTAAAAGTGATGTTGGTAAAACTTCTGTCCTACACCAACAACCTTCGTATACTGCTTTACGCAAAGTACCAAACTTGCAAATCACACGCCATAAAAATGGGGTCCTTTGTGCTAAATCTCAAGATTTACGCACACAACTCCAAACGCGTAAAATGTACAGTTTGGTTCTGCGAATGAAGCCAGTAAACTTCTTTATACACAGGAGACTAAACGTTTTTCTACCCCAAATGTAATAAAGAAGAATATTCCCTCCACTTCTTTTGACTTACGTGAATTGCTAATACAAAAGTGTAAGAATTCACAATCTCCGGCGATGCTTCCCCAAGAAAGGCATCAATGTGGATATCATCAAGTTGTGATCAATTATTGTTGTTCAGCTTCAAAATGGTCAGTTTTTGATCGACTGAATTTTTCACTTCAACATCAAGCTGAAGACCAAAAAGATGAGTTGTCATATGCATCAGTCAACATGGCATCTCATA
Organism: Iris pallida; assembly: GCA_029216955.1. Lineage (NCBI taxonomy): Eukaryota > Viridiplantae > Streptophyta > Magnoliopsida > Asparagales > Iridaceae > Iris > Iris pallida. The sequence continues at coordinate 8,054 of JANAVB010029312.1, read as the reverse complement.
CTAATAGAGGACGACGTCCGAGACGAAATACGTCCCAAACCCTAGGTCAGCAACAGTTCAACAGACTTCTTGATTCCTTTGAAGGAGTATATCAGAATACTCGATCAAGAAGACAAGGACAATTACAGAATTCTGATTCAAAAGCTGGGGGTACTCAATCTGTTGAGTTTGATACCGATAGTGTGGATTCATACTTTTATACTAATCCCTCTATATCTTCAAGAGAGGTTGAATCCTACGCTGTTGGAGATGAACCAGAGACGTCATTTGCTAATACGGAACAACGTCTCACTGCCGTGGAGCAATCATTGAAAGACATGCTCAACATGGTTCAAAGTATGCACCAAATAATTTTGAATCAGCAAACTGCTCAACCCTCAGTAATAACTCCGGTACCAGCAGCAGCACAAACTCAAGATAGTCAAGGCATTGATATACCTTCGAATATTCAAGAACCTGCTGTTAATCAAAATTTTGTATCTCCAGATCCCATCATTCCAGAAGATGTACCACCTCCAGTGGGGGTTACGGTACATCCAACAACTATTCAATCAAATGTGCTTCATTAAACGAGTGAAGCTATTCAAGCAGTGCGTGAACTCAAAGCACAGTTTGAGGTTTTGAGGCACAAAGATCAGCTCCAGAGGTTAGGGATTAAGCAACCCTATCCTCCTCATTGGAATGATGTACCCTTTCCACCGAAGTTCAAGCCACAATCCATGGTTTTATTCGATGGAAAAGCATCTCCCAGTAAATATATCAATTACTTTGATATTATGACTGTACACTTGCAAAAAAATGATGCTCTTCTCACTCGAGTGTTCATTGGGTGTTTGACGGGTTCGGCTTATGACTGGTATCGTAGCTTACCCGATAACTCTATTTCGTCTTTTGACGAATTCAAGGCAATGTTTTTCTTCCGCTTCTATGAAGGAGGTATGGACATGAACATGTCCTCCTTAATAGAAATAAAACAAAAGGAGAAAGAAGATACTCGGGCGTTCATTGAACGTTTTCGACAGGCTACTCTAAAGATGCCTCCTGGTATGCCAGATTCAGCGTTGATCGATACATGCAAGATGAATCTACGACCATCCATTGCTGTCTTCACAGGTTCCCAATTCTCAGATTGGGCTTCATTTATCATAGCAGCAGTTTCTGCCGAAACCAATGGTAGGTTGGCTCGGGAACATGGGATGATCTTCGCTTCAGAAGATAAAGGAAATAAGAGTAATCCTGGTAATAATCCTGGCAATCGTAATGTGAAAGGAAAAGATACTCTTATGGTCAATCTTTCCAAGAACAAAACGACGTCAAGTAATCAGGAATCCTCCAGGTCAAAGGAAGAATACTCTTTTGACGAAAGTGATATCCCAGGAATATTTCAGTATCTGGTAAAAAGTGGCAAACTTCAGATTCCAGAGCCAAAAAGGCCTAATGAGGTGAATCTGACTGACAATCCCAAATATTGTATCTATCATAGATACATTAATCATCCTACCAGTGCTTGCTACGTCTTGGAAAAGAAGATCCAAGAACTGATAAATGGTGGTGCTATCGCTTTAACCAATGATGACCATACGGTTACGACCAATATGGTTTCTCTTCAGGTCAGAGATTTTCCTCCACGGCAAGTCCCAGATGGAATTATTCCAATTCCGAAGGCGATGATGAAGATCGTAAATATCCCGCCTGCCAGAGAAGAAAGTACAGGATTGCTGCCACTCATATTAAAGAATGGTGAAATTATGTGGGTACATCTTGACTTAGTGCCTAAATTAGAAAATGAAGGTAAAACTTCAAAATTTAAGAAGGGCAAGAAAGTCAAAACCTGCAACATGATTTCTCATGTTATTCCAGATTCTGATGACTTGGATCATCTATGGGATGACCTTCCTTTAGAAGATAGACTGAAAGGACTAAACATCTGTCCTCCAAGTCTAGCTCTCCTACCAAGCTCAAGCTTACCCATCAGCAGTGGCTAGCCATGAATAGTGTCCCTTTATATCGGGCACAACAAGTCTTTGCTGCTTATGAAAAAGCTCTGACAGGGATTTTTCCTAATCCTGTTATAGAAGGTCTTGCTTCTTCCCGTTCCTCTGTTGAAACACCTGTCAAAAGTCTGCTGCCCACTCACTTGTATAGTCAGCAATTTGTTCATCTCATGAAGAAGATGGATTACGACTTTCAAAAGGCAGAAGGTTTGAATTATGATAAAGGAATACGGCTTCCTTTACAAATTCAAAACCAGAATTCTACTGCTGGATTGGGTTCTGAAATGCCTCACAACAACCCCCACAAGAAGAAGGCTAAGGGAAGAAAAATTAAATCCTGTAATATGGTATTTTCTTCTCCTGAGTGTGAAGAAGAAACTTTTGCTGGTACAAAATCTGGAAAAGAGTACCACAAAGACTATGAGGGATCATCCAAAGAAGTAGAAGATGTAGTGGAGACTCTACCTGTTCAACCTTCTCCTGTTCCTGTTAAACCGTATGTGGTTGAAAAGAGGAAACAGAAGACAGTACGCTTTGATATCCCATTTAAGCCTGCTTCCAATCAGGGGGTGGTGATGAAGCCTTACAAATTTGACATTCTAGCCCAGTTAGCCAATACTCCGGCTAGACTTTCTATATTTGAACTGCTTCGCCTTTCTAGAGAAAGCAGGGAGACTTTGAGCGAAGCTTTACTTCAAGCAGATTCATGCTTGGCACAACTCAAGACTCCTGATAATATACCAGTGTCATGTCCGCAATGTCATAGTGTAATGGAAGCAATTCCCAACATCACCTTTACACAAGAGGATATGCTATTGAAACACAACAAGCATGATAGGCCTCTGTGTTACACTGGATATATTGGATCCACTGAAATTGATAGGATCTACATCGATCCTGGGTCTTCAATTAGTATAATTCTTTAGAGTATGCTAAGACCCCTGAGGATTCCTACTAGTGAGCTGACTTACACTAGTACTATGATAGTTGGTTTTAACTCTGGCAAGAGCAAACTACTGGGGAAGATTCGTCTGCAGATTCAGATTGGTGATCTTCGAACTATGATAACTTTCTATGTTATCAACTCGGACGTATCCTACAATATTCTTCTTGGAAGACCATGGATTCATGAGCACAATATTGTGCCTTCAACTCTTCACCAATGTTTCAAATATGTGGACTCCCAAGGAGTTATGAAAACTGAGTTTGCTGATATTAATCCGTTCAAGGGTGTTGAAACCTACTTCTCTGATTCAAGGCTTTATAAACAAGAACATGTGAAGGATATATCAGACATGGTTGAAGATCAATCACCCTCTAAGGATCACTAAAGATCCGCCAGAGGAGCAACCTTTGAAGATCATAGTCAAGGGGTGAATCCAATCCCAACCTGTCAATGATTAACCTTTAATGATCAAGGTTAAAGGAAGAACTCAAACTTCATCTGAGGAATCAATAAACATTCCTGCTAAGAGCCAAGTTCAACCTTTGATGATTAAGGTCAAAGGACGTGCTTCTTGCACGAATGATCCAGAACTACCGTTGATTGTCAATCTTGGCAAAACTACGCAGAAGACGGATGATGGTCCACTATTGATTAATCCGAAGCGTAGCAATCAGACTGTAAATGATGTAAATACTGATCATTCTGTACTTTTTGATATCAATGAAGATTTCCTGTTCCAGTATATGGCTGTCAAGTTTATTGAAATAATGACTTTATCTTCTGATAATCAAAGTCATCAATATAAAGACAACATATAACCGGAAGAAACTCTGTACATTCATCATAAGGAGAATTCTTTCCCTCCTTTTACAGACGTTGGACCGTATTCTCAAAGGTTCCTAACATCTTCTCCTTATCTTCTACCTGTGGCTGCTTCATCACAAGCCTGTGTAACTTTTAGACGTCATGAAGAATCTTATTTCGTGGTTCCGTCTGATAAGAAAAACAAGCGCCAAATTGTGTTTGGCCTGGCTAGAAATATCCCGGTTGCTCCGACAGATGAGCTGAAGGATAAAGACAATGGAAGAATCCGAATTGACAAATACAGCCAGCAATCTATCAAGATCATTCAGAACATGGGGTATGATTTGAAGACTATGCAAGGTCTCAATCAGGGCAAGGGCAGACGATTACCATTAGGTGGTGATCCGTTTTACCAAAAGACTCATCATGGATTGGGATATGGCCCGTCCCACATGTTTTATGATGATGTACAAGAAGAATTCTCTTCCACCTCTTCACAATCATCAGATTCAGAGGAACTTTAATATGGTTCAAACTGATGGTGAATCCGAACCATTTGAAAATTTTCCTCGAGCCACCATCGATTTATTTATTTTCTCTCATATATATTTTCAATAACATTCGTCTTCTTAATCTCTAGCTACCAAAGTTTGGTTAAGCTGATTACTTGTCTCTTTGAAAAGAGATTTTGATTTTTTTTTAGTATATAAAGTTGGATTTATTTATCATGTTTTTATAACCTCTGGATAAATACTAAATCCACCTTCTTTTCCTATCTATCATGTTCATTTTTGACCTCTGTATAGATATTAAATCTACTTTTCTTTGGGTTCTTACATACTGTCATGTTCATATTACCTCAGATAGTATTATACACTCTAAATAGAAAACAAGATTACATTATCTATCATGTTCATATTACCTCTGGATAGATATAATGTGTAAGTTTAGAAAATTTGTCATGTTCATATAACCTCTGATGAGTATTTTCTATCCCATACAAAAAAAGATTTCATCATAGACTTGTCACGTCCATATTACCTCTGATAAGTGCTTTCTATCTCCTATCTATTGTTTAAAATTTCCACGATAGGATCGCAAAACAAATCTTTCATTTCTGGTGGAAATACTACAGAATGGATAAGATAAAAGGATGACAAAACACTTTCTTAAGGTGGAGTGAAAGCATCTTGGAGCAATTTCTTTAATTCTTCTAGCCGTCTGCCACGAGAACTCATAACCTTATCGGTAGCCTCTGCACGTCGAACTTCAGGAGTACAAATACGGGAAAGCTCAGCGAAGGTGATTATCAAGTTGTCCTTTGCTTCTTCAAGAGTTTTGATAGTCGACTCAGCCCCAAAAGCCTTTTCTTCTAAAATTGAGCTTTGGGTAAGGTGTAAATTTCGAGCATCGATCATCTTCTCCCTTTCAGCCTTCAAGCAAGCTAGCTCTGCCTCAACTTCGCAAATTCTGTCCTTCTTGCTCTGAATATCTATGTTCAAAGCGTCATAAGCCACTCTGTGGCCATACAGTGCAGGTTTTATGCCAGTCAAAAGGCTTTCTCTTTGGCAACCTTCAGACTGTGTTCACGAAGGGCTGCATTATATGTAGTCTCTCGAGCAAGATAATCAGCTGTTAAGGCATCATATTCTTCCTCGATGAGACTTTCAACAGTTTTACTAGACAGATTAAGATATTCTCTGATTGGCTGTTCAAGGTCTTCCATAATTTTCTCCAATGCGGCAGCTCTTTCAGTATCGTTGAACAAAGCAACGTTCTTGATGGTCGAAGCCATTGCCGTCTTCAGTGTCTCATAATTGAGACCCTTATTTAGGACCATTGTTATCAAGGTTGCCAAGCTTTTATAAAAGGTGTCAGTATAGATCTCAATGAGAAGATCCATTTCTGTACTGGAACTTGGCGTGGCAACAATATCTAACAGATCCCTTTCTCGGAAATCAGGAACAGGTGGTGCAACAGTAGGATGAGACGAAGTCGTTGTTGCTACCACCGTTATAGCCAATTGATCCCTAGAAGCTTCAGGGATAATATCTCCAATCGGTGTAACAACAGAGGGAGATAGAGCCGATGACGTTACTACTGTTGTATGGTTCCCAAGGACCTCAGTATCAACATCTTCAATATTTGTCACTCCAGCCATTTCTGGAGTTCTGGCGGCGGTGATGTCGGTGGGTGTGGTGACAACTACAGAAGCTGGTTCAGATTCTGACATTGGCTTGTCAGAAATTGGTACTGGATCGATGACAACAGTAGAGGATGTTATTATCTCCTCAGTTTCTGTTGGAAGTTCAAGTATGCCTCCAACAACTCCTTCAGTTGATGGCTCCACAGGATTTCCCAATGTTTCAGCTATGGTGAAACTTTTTACAGCTAATTCTTTGTTCAATTTTGGATCACCTCCAGTAGTGCCATCATCACCTACAGTGGGATCGACTCTTGTCTCCTCTTTGTGCTGATCTTCAACAAGAGAAGATAATTCAGGTTGTGCTTGTTGTGCCTCAAGTGATGGAGGATGTTCTTTTAGAGGCTCCATCTCAGGCTTTTGCACTCCCCCTTCTCCAGCATCTGAGTTTCCTGAAGAAGAAGCTTCCCCTTCAGACTCCTCATTTTCTTCATAGATTTGTTCTTCTTGAGGAGGAAGAACTACAGGCTTTGGTGCAATTATGACATCTGCAAAATGAACAAAAATAAGTTAGTATACGAAACCATGATACATAATTCCGTATAGGTTTTGTATAATACTTGGAATATGTGCATTTTTTTCAAGATATGTATCATAATCACCATCCCAGTCATCATCCTCAAAGTCAAGAGCTGGTTCGTCTGATGGAATGCGATCTTGATTAGCAGTGGATACAGTAGTAGTACCCTCCGTAACTTGTGCCTTGGACGACAAAGATAAATGAAGCGAGGTGCTAAGACGTCCAGGAGACAAAAGTGTTACAGCTCCTGATCCAACTGTCTGTGGAGGGGCTGAAGACCCTTCTCCAGGATAGACTGAGGAAGGACCGACGAGAGGATCTTCTTCAATATCCTCTTCTGGAGTGTAAACGCTTGGCTTGGAAGGTCCTTTTGTAGTAGACCTCTTCCTCTTTTCTGGAGTTTTTACTGGAGACGTGGCGACTGCACTCTGTTTTCTTTTTTGGTCTTTACCAATAATGATAGGTTCTGCAGCTGGTTCTCCAACTCCTGTCGGGATAACTACTAGAAATGGATCTGGGATGCCAGTATCGTCAGGGATGTCTGCTGGTACCCTGACCTGCTCCTCAATATCCCCTTCTTTAGGCCACCTCAGACTACCCTTCATATTGTAACCATGGGCAAAGGAACAAATTGAAGCATAGAAGTGGGTATATGTATGGAGTATACGTAGTTCTCTGGTGCTAGTGGCAATCAAAATTCTAAATTTAGCACCAGTCCGAGCAGTACCAAAATACCTCCAACCTCTAGCTCCGTCAAGTAATTTCCCATAGTAACGAAAATTAGTTAAAGGATTACCAACATGAAGTTGGTCGTATCCAAATTGGCGAGCAAACCTACTGGGTAAGTATGGTTCGAGTGTACAATTATCTTCGTTTCTGTACATCAGATGAGATGGTCTGATGTACTGAAGCCACCTAAAGACTAACTGTGGCAATACAACTCTTCCTTCAACTTTATCTTCAAACTGGACACCGAAGCAATCTGTTGGAACATGCGGCCGGGTACAAAAGAAGTTCCAACCGTATGAATAATTCAAAACTGCTCGGGTATCTGCCACAGTTGTAGCAATCCATGTAGCTTTGCTGAATTTTTGGAGGAAGACCTCCGCATCATCGCCTGGGCCCGGCGGTAATAATCTGCTGTTGTGATGCAACAACCAGCCCATCAGATAAGTGTAGGGCATCTCTACTTTAGGGAAAATATTCTGATGAGGAGCATTGTTGATTAACTCCTCACCGAAGGTTCTTAAACCTGCATTTATCCGACACACCATGGCCGACAGCAGGTTGATCCTGACTTTAAATACCAGACGTACTGCTGGCCATAGCACACTACGATGAATTGTCAACAGTACCAATACCCGGTACAACCCATCTTCTCAACCATAAAGAAAGAAAGCCTGCCAGCAAAGCTCTCCGTGAGATTTTCTGACTACCATATCTGAGGAAGCTCAAGGCTTCAGTTCCTGCAGGAAATTCCCCAGTCTTCGTAGACAGATATTTATTCGGGAATTTGTAAGTAACCATCATATCCCGAACCTTGTTAGAAGTGATTGTCGAATCTATGTTGATTACTGGAGCTTTGTT
>JANAVB010029311.1:0-19236 GCA_029216955.1 Iris pallida | reverse complement strand
CCCAACAGCCGCGAGGGAACCACCCGTTCCCGCTTGATACCTTAGAGATTAGTCTTAATAGTAGCCTTAGTCATTGTTTGTATTGCTTGTTATATTAAATGTTTGTTGAATTTTCTATCCTTGTGAATTTCGAGGACAAAATTTTTTAAGGAGGAAAGATTCGTAAGCCCTAGATTTTTTAAAATATTATTTTTATAATTTTAAATAGCATTTTTAAGTTATTATAATTATTAAAAAATTTCTAGAATTTTTAAATAATTTTTAAATTGATTTTTAAAGCTAAAAATTAATTTATAATTTATTAAATTGTTTTAAATACGTTTTGCAATTAATTAAATTGTTTTATAGCAGTTTATAATAATCGATTTGTCTGTGCAAATTTTAATTTGCACAGAACATAGCGGAGGGGGCTTTATGCAAATTGGTTTTTGCATAAACCTATGGCAGTGGGTGTTTTTGTAAATACCTATTATTGGGGGGATTTGCAAACCGATCACCGCCTTCGTTCCGACTAACTCCGTCGACCTCGGCCTAAACCCTAACCCTAATTCCTAATCTACTGGCCGAAATCCTATTCAAAAACCTACCCAAGCCCTATAAATAGACCCCTAGACTAAACCCTAACCCTATTCTACTGCCCGACTACCCTAGCCACGCCATAGCCCCCTTTCTTCCCCGACAAGTTTGCCGGAACCCTAGATCTAGGAGCGCCGCCCCTACAGGCCACGCCACCGTCACTGAACACCACCAATCGACGCGCCTTGACGAGACGACCACCACGCCAATTTTTTTCGACCACCCCGACGCCTCCTCCGTCGTACAACACCCCGAAAGCCACTGCTCGATGGACACGTACGTGTTATCTCTCCCACGCGTCGAGTCGTGTCTCGTGTACATGTGTGTGGACTCGTCCAGTGTTGGGGAGTCCAGAAATGGGCATGGACACGACATTTACGTGTCGTGCGTGTCGTACTAACCATGGACACAAGATTCGTGTGCCCATGTCCTAAACTGTCAGGACACGAATTTTTAATAATTGGTTATCGGGTTTGGTCTGTGGTAATGGGTTTAAACCCGCACAGTAACGAGTTTTAGTTTAAATGGGTTTACTGTTCATATTGGGTTTCGGGTTTGGGCCCAATGGGTTTAGGCCGGTTTATATATATATATATAATATATATATATATATATATATATATATATATATATATATATATATATATATTAAAAGAGGCAGCTTTATTGAAAAGGAAAGCAGAACAAAGCAACACTAACACCGGGTCCCACAGGCGGCCGACCCTAACCAAAATTTAAAATTTAAAAATTAAAAACCAACGGACAGAAGGGTCCACGCGGACCGATGGACGTGCAGGTCCCGATGGGGCAGGGACGGGGCCCGAGGAGCCGTGGGGCCCGAGGGGGGCACAGCCCGATGGCGTGCCTCGGGACTCCCGAGCGCAAGCCTGCGAAAGAGAGGAGGGGGACCCGACTCCGGGAGCGACGCCGCGGCGACAGCGGGACGCGACGGCGGGGAGCTAAGCCTCGGCGGCGGGAGGGGCTCGGCCGCAGGGGGAACCGAAGGGCCCGGCGACGGAGGAGCCGGAGGAGCGAGGGAGAACTCGGGCGTCCCCACGCGCGAGCCACTGAGGGTGGGGGATCGAGCCACCGCCGGAGGAATGAAGGGAGCCACCACCAGAGGAAGGCGCGCTTCCTAGGGAGACGAAGGTCGACCCTGGTGGTGGCGGCGGAAGGGACAGCTCCGGCGGGTGAGGGGAAGCAAATCGCCGGAAGGAGAATGGAGGGACAGAGACGAAGGAGGAGACCCGGGGGGTGCGGGTGGCGGGACTCCATCACGGCGGGGAGAGCTGAGGCGGCAGGGAGGCGAGAAAGAGAAGCTCGACCCCCGGGGAAGGGGGGGCTCGACCGGGGGCCACGACGGATAACTCCAGACCGAGGGAGGGAGAAAACCACGACGGCGAGGGTGCTGACCGCGCGAGCTCCGACCGAGGTCCCTGGGCGGAGACTAGCAGTAGGGTTGCGACCCCCACTGCGACGCAGAAGGGAGGTCGGCTCCTCCATGGACGGAATAAGGCCAGTGGGCCGCGGCCGTCTGGGCTGGGACGGAGACTCAGTACCACCGCAGGATGGAGGAGTCTTGCCAGTAGGTGTCACGCCCCGCTTCCGAATAATCGGGTACGGGTCGATGTCATACCCGGCCTACACTGTCGTTGACAGCGGTAGTGAGCCGTCTAGTCATATAAATACAAGAGTATCTCATCACAGCATCTAATCACGTAATCTATACTAACCATCACAGATATCCACTATACAATTATTACAACTTATACATGAATATCCGGGTACAAAGCCGGTAAAAGATAAATGATACAACAACAACATGTAATCAAATACATTCTATCGATCTCTATACATGAATCTAATATCTCAATGTCAAGCGAGCTCCAATGCCAATCATGAATGATAATCTAGGATCCATCTCACCTGTAATCAACGATCCAGTCAGAAAAGGAGCAAAGTACAGTGTAACTCAATAAAACTCACCATGGAATATCAATGGAATGGTACAATGTAGCAGGTAGAACTGAACAGAGAAACAATAGAATATAATATAAATATGCCCTAACTATGTGTACATGTGCAATTGGACGTTATCAACATGTGGGGACTAATATATTCAGGCATATAAAATGCTATCAGTCACGAATAATCAGGCATGTCTAATGACAATTCTATCAGTCACGTAATAATCAGGCATGTCTGACGACAATGCTATCAGTCACGCACGAAATGGACTCAGGCATACAGAGTATGCTATCAGGCAAGATTTGTCCAATATTAGTCATCACATGTCTCTCCCGACACGAGAAACAATGCAAGCAAGCAATCAATCGAAAACAAGTGAAATAAATGACACGATGACAAGTGTAAGTGCAATGCATGCAATGATGGTAATACTGAGTACATGTACTTGCCTCGGTTCCTAAATTTTGTCCAAGTCTTCTTAGATCACCTAGAATAGGAAAACAATATTTAAGCAATAATATAAAGAATTCTTAATCTAGTTATAATGACTACTCTATTGACTAATCTTCTACTAATTTCTAAATAATTTCTAAATAACTCCTGATACCACTATCCCTCCCATTCCTATTTATTCAATCTAAGTCTTAATCTATGATAGCTCACTAAGAATAATTAGAAAGCTAAGGCCCAAGCACTGGCCAGACCACTAGTCAGTCCATTATCAACCCATACATACCCTGTTTAGGCCCATCACCATAAGCTCAATACTACAAAACTAAACCTAATATAAATTGGACAAGTGTACTAATTCATGTCTTCTTAATAACAGTAGCCCACTCTCTTAAATAGCTAGAGCTTAAAAGTATCAACTCATGAATAAAGTCGATAACATTAAGCATGCATCTGACTAAAACATATACTATTTGATCTCAAAACACATCAAGAAGCACAGTAAACCCTTAGTACAAGCTACCAATGTACTGACCCAACCACAGAATCACCAAGTATCCCAATAAAACCAACCTAACCAACACTATAGCAAATGATTCAATATAACGGCTACAATACAGTACCCAGTTCAAAAGAATTCCTAGGTTCATGATCGACTACACGAACCAGTGCCAATTGCAGTCAGTCTCCTCGATACCGAGTCGTGTCCCCAACCATTCCCAAGGTTTGTGTCCTCTCGTCCAGCCTATGAACCATCATTCGTCATAACAATACAGCCTTCCCTCATCACAGACAATCACCAACTAGCACAACTGAGAAGAGGTACAGATGAAAAGAACATACCTGAGTCTAAATAATGCATGGCGGAGTCTAATACTGCCACTCCCGTGTCCAGAGCTGGTAGTAGCATCGGCTCAGACAATTTATCAAACAGGTGGTGCGCGTTAACAGAAGGAAGGATTACGAGTTCAATTCGAATGGTGAAGACTCCAAAATTAGAGAAAATGATCCGAAACTGACCATGAAAATCCAAAGAATCTGTCCAAAATACTCGAATCAAACATGATGCAACAATCGTTCCACACAAAAAATCAAGAAGAGGAGGGATGACATAATTCAAAACTTACCGATGCAAGAAGAGGTTCAGAATGATCTTGGAGTCTCACGTTCGTTCTCGAACAGAGGAATCTAGATCTATGCGATTCTTTAATGCCTTTGCTGATCGACGAAGACAAATCAATCACTCTGGCTCGATCTGTCGCAACAGAGCTCCGTCTCCTTAATCGCCATTGCCAGAGTTCGAGGAAGAAGAAGCGGAGGAAGAAGAGGGAGGCCCAGTGATGAAAATGGCAGGGCTTCGCCGCAGTGGAGAGTGATGAAAAGGAGGGATTTTGGGGTCAATTTATAGGCGGTGGTCGAACGGGCAGGCGGTTGCACGGGCAGGCGGGCAGGCGGTTGGACGGTTGCACGGGCAGGCGGTCGACGCTCGACGGTTAGGCGGTTAGGAAATTAGTTAGGCGGTTACGATCTCTGGAAGCTTCGTCTTCTCCTTCGGGCGTCGCTCCGTCGTCGACGTCGTCGATCCCGCAGCAGAGAGTGAATGGAGGGAAGAGTGAGCTGAATAAAATTTGAATGGATGATAGAAATGATTGAGTGAAAAGAGATGTTGGTTTTTAAACCAACGACTATGAATGGGTTAATGGGTTAATGGTGAGCGTTTAGCGGGTTCGGGTCCTATTGTGGATCCGTGCCCGGACTGAGATGGGTCAGGCTGCTGTGCGGCCCAATATCCAATAGATTTGGTGGCTGGAATTGATTTATTGAATAGGAATTTGATAAAATGGTTTAGCTAGTCCATGGAGTTGCTGGCTGGACCAAAATGGCTGAAATGCTAAATGACTGAAATGCTAACTGGCTGAGAAAATTTATAAAGGATTAGTAATAAATCCTAATAATTTAATCAATAGAAATTTTAGAGAAACAAATTTTAATAATTTGAATATCATTAATGAAAATTAATAACTAGTCAAAAAAAAATTTTTAAATAAATCACAGGAGAAAAACTCAATCTAGAAAAGTGGAGTTACAGTAGGCCCCAGCCGAAGAGGAGGTAGGCGCAGCGGGGCGGGCGACGGGAGGGGGAGGGAGCCCGATGGAGGCGCGAAGGAAGGGAGATCCGGGAGGACGTCCGCGCCCGTAGCGGAAGGAGTCACCGGGGGGGAACAAGGAGGGGGGAGGAATCGTCGGGGTATGACGACAGCCAGGCGGATGGCTCCTGGGCTGGAGGAGCCGAAGGGGCCGATCCCGGCGGAGCGGAGAAGGGTCCCGGCGCCACGGGGACGACGAGATCCGGGGGAGGGGGAGGTTCTGGAGCAGCCGCAACGAAGGGCCGCCTCAGGGAGGGTGGCGTGTCACTACCACATTTCTAGTTTGAGGATATTTTTATCATTTTGGGGTTATTTGAGTTTATTAGAATTTATTTGAATTTATGGGAATTATTTAGAAATTATTTTGGAATTGTTTGAATGAAGGTTGACTGGTTGACTTTGACTAGCAATAACCTTGGTAGACTAACCTAGGAGCTATCCCTAGTTGAGTTTGGACTTGGTTAGGTCATGCAACCCTAGTTAGACTAGAGTTGACCTATGGTTTAGTTATTTGACTCAAGTTAGTATATTAAGTCATAAGCCATGACTTATGGTTGAACCAATGATTAATAACTTGGCACATAGGAGCCCAAGCCCAACCCACTAGCAACCCTAACCCAAACCCATAGTGGTCGGCCACATACTCTAACCTAGGGATTCTCACCTATAAATATCCTCTTCAATTAGGTTAAGCCTCTTTAGGAAGAACAAGTTTTAGAAAGAGGTATTATCCTATCTTTATTAATTCATATAAAATCCTATTTATTTTCTTTTTTCCTTCAAACCAATTACAATAGGTTCTAAATATAGTGTTCTTGCTGTTGTGGAGTGTTATTCTCAGATTCATATCAATTTGGAGAAGTTTGCTAGCAAGAGGAAACCCCCCCCCCCCATTTGAGGCTTTTCTTGCATTTGGTCACCAATAGGTAAATTTATATAACTCCATTAATTTCTGGATTTCTTTGCATGTAGACCTAGCCCTAGGTGTCCCCTAGCCATTGTTTGCAAAAACAAAAGTTGATCTTTATTTCAACAAACTTTGTAAAAGAAGATTACAAGAATTCTGGGAAAGTACAACTATAGGAATCCAATCTAGAAGACGACTGCTTTATCCCTTGGACGATGTAACTTTGAAGACGGTAGCCTCTGAATTTGAAGGCGATAGCCTCAGAAGAATGCAGCAGCACTTGTCACGACCCGCATCCGCTTTTCGGACGCGAGTCCGTGAGCAAGTCCAGCTACGTATCGAACGGACTCCAGCCCATCTCGAATACGTAAACGCTGTCAAGGCTATGGTTTACTGCCAAATCATGGCAAAAAAATCTATATCTCAATCCACAATAAGAATAAACATGAATGAACACTATGGGTCGTGGTCTGCAGCCCACTAACATAAATGTCCGATAAGACTCTAAGGAATATAACAAGAGTCTTCACTGAAACAAGGAACATGATATCTCATGATAAGGAATGAAAAGCACGAGCAGATAATAAATACAATAACGGTACCTGAATCCCGCAAGAACCGCAAATCCTCCGCCATCCAGAACTACTAGCTAACTCCATGAAATCGCTAAACCAGAGGAGATCATCAGGTCCTCAGAGGACATAGCAAGATACATAATATACATGCCTATCTAACAGTTTTATCATGCGCAAGGAAATAAACAAGAAAGAACAAGGACAAGACAAATGACTACGAACACAACACGAACACGAACACTAGAACAACTACGCATAATGAACTGCCGGATGAACGAAACACGATAATCAATGGAAGAAACCAAACCCTCGTCCCGAGTGTGGACTCACTGGTTTGAACTAACACTAACCCTCGTTCCAAGTGTGGACTCTCTGGTTAGTACTAACCCTCGTCCCGAGTGTGGACTCTCTAGTTAGTACTAACCCTCGTCCCGAGTGTGGACTCTCTGGTTAGTTCACGGCAAGGCACTCTCGTCCCGAGTGTGGACTCTCTGGTACAAATACTACATACTCGTCCCGTGTGTGGACTCTCTGATATAAATACCCTCGTCCCGAGTGTGGACTATCTGGTGTAAGTCAAGTCTACACCATCGTCCCGAGCGTGGACTCTCTGGTGCAAGTCAAGTTATAATCAAGTCGAGAAAGTCGTGGTGTAGGACTAGACGACTCCAGCAAGGAATACATATGAGGCTAACAAAGTGTAACAGATAGAAGTATCATGACAGAGAGACAGAATGTACAGGCAACTAGAAACATGTAAAGTGAAACTATAACAGAAAAAGTGTACTAGACATGAAATAAAGCAATCACGAATGTAAGAAAAATAGCAGCAAGATGGTGAACATGCATATAAATTATACTGTATAATGGAAGAACCAAACCCTCGTCCCGAGTGTGGACTCACTGGTTTGAACTAACACTAACCCTCGTCCCGAGTGTGGACTCTCTGGTTAGTACTAACCCTCGTCCCGAGTGTGGACTCTCTGGTTAGTTCACGGCAAGGCACTCTCGTCCCGAGTGTGGACTCTCTGGTGCAAATACTACATCCTCGTCCCGTGAGTGGACTCTCTGATGTAAACCCTCCTCCTGAGTATGGACTCTGGTGCAAGTCAAGTCTACACCCTCGTCCCGAGCGTGGACTCTCTGGTGCAATAATCGACATCCTAGTCCCGAGTGTGGACTCACGGATGTAAACAGATCAAGAAAAACACCCTCGTCCCGTGTGTGGACTCTCTGGTGCCAAGGAAGCAATATCAAGGATTTAGAAGTTTACTATACGCACTCATTCTATGACACGACTCAAGCAAGGTACTGACGAGAAACTCCAACTGTGAAACACAAGGCCAAAACATGAACATGGCTATAAACAATAAAAACAACTCCACAGAAAATAACATGAAAATGCACATGTCCATAAATAATCCAAAAGCTAGAAAATGAAATAAAATGCATGTAAATAAAACTGTAGAGGAAGGCAAGGTATACTTGCCTGGTGGCAACGCGAAGAACTAATAAATACCGTCAATTGGTACGCCATAACGTCCAAGTCATCACAACTGTCTCCGAAAGCTGAAACAAACATCGCCAACATTCCCAGAATAGTCAAATTAGCTAGGATTGCCTGTTCTTAAGTCCAATTCTGGACACAGGGGCAAAACGATAATTTCGGGCAAAAACGGTGTCCGCCGTTGGACCCGCTTTGCACCGAAAAGTGTGCCAGAGTCAACGGTCTCTAAAGTCGTCAAACTACATGTCTACGATCCAATTTTCCGATACGAACCTAATCGTATGTCCAGAGTTGGATTCCGGCGGGCCATGCACAAAATCGCCCGTTGAGTGGGACCGTGGGGCCCGCAAAACGACGTACGATTTAACTGTCTCAGAATCGGACCAAACTTGGCATGCAGGACCAAAAAAATGATACGGTTCTGTTGGCGAAAGTTTCGTCTCGATCCGACGAGCGTGCATAAAGTAATTGGGAAATTTGCAACGTGCACGATACGGGGAATTTTGACGGATACGCATCAAATTCGTCGTGCACATGCGACCAATTTGAATTCCGTCAAAGCCCACACGACCACGAAGCTGTTACGCAGCTTTCGATGCCTTCGGTGTGCGACCACGTCGCCCGGAATGGCGGACGGACGTCGTGTGGATGAATTTTTATATTTGAAAACAGATTTTTCTTGAACTTTACAATCAAAATTCTTTTCCTATAATACGATAAATCAAACTACCAGAAGGATTTTAGAGCCCTACATGTTGTCGATAAACTCTTTTAAATAGAATTCCTAAATTCTTAATGTTGGATCCAGAATTTCTCTTCGAACCCAGCAGTTGGCCCCGGGTTCACTGTTCCGCATTTGGACAGTTTTTCGGGTTTTTTGTGATGATCTTCTGATCAATATGGTTCCGTAGAATTTATTCTACATGAACAGGGTCGAAGGGGGTCAACTAGGCTTTTCGTAGCAATTTACGGTTCGTAAAATAGTGGAGTATCGAGAGATGAATCATACCTCGAAGTAGAGTCGCTGCACTGCCCCCGCGGCTGCTAATCCGCGACCGTGCGCGCGCATGCCAGCCATGGTCGGCCTCCGACGGCCTCGCAGCGGTCCAGGGCCGTTCATCGGCATCGGGGTCCGCCCTTGGTCTGGAGTCGCGTGGGGCGACGTGGGTGTCACGAGGATTAGGGTTTCGATGTTTTTATCAGCTCCATCTCCTAATATACTCGTGGAGTATATGTAACCATAGGTTCGGTTTGAGAAGTTTGGGCTCGGGTTTAATGGTTTTAATGGGGCTTGGGGTGGCTGCTTTACTGAAATGTAAACTTTAGTGTGGGCTCGGTTTGAGCCATTGACTTGGCTGGGACATGTGGGGGGGCTGGGCTCTGTTATGGGATTGCTTGGCCGGTCTGGGCTTTGTGCAACATTTTAGTATAAACTCAATTCATCACCATACATATACACATATATATATATATATAATATATATTATATAATATATATATATATATATATATATATATATACATGTATATCTACGTATGTATACACTCGTATACTTTCGTATATTTATTTATACATAACTATAGACATATATCATATATATATATATATATATATATATATATATATATATATATATATATATATATATATATATATATATTATAACTATACATATATATACATACGCACATTTCATATTATTATACATATAGATATACACGTACACACATATATAATTATTTATAAAAATCCTAATTCACTATTTTAATCAAATAAATAGGAAAAAAAATATTCCAAGAATTTTCGGGAAGGGGAGCTACAGCACTTGGGCAAGAACTCCTGAACTCTCTGATATTTCTAAACTTTATGTCTGATCCTCTGGAATGAAGACTTGAAACTCTATTTATAGAGTTCTGGAAATAACTAACTTTTAATTATTCTGAATGGCGCAGGTTGGATTGCGCATGCACTGGATTGCGCAGCATTAGACTGCACAGACAGTTGTCTGATCGTGGGCCAACTGTCTTGGACACATGGCATCATTTGATTGAAATGCGCATGATCGTGTACAGACAGTTGCCACGTAGTGAGCAATTGATGGCATGAATGCCACGTGTACATTTGTCAGTTGTCATAATGAAGTGCGCCACATGAATTGTGCTGACTTCGGATTGCGCTAGGATGGATGGCGCTGGGATGGACCACACTGCAAACGGATTGCGCTGCATGTACAGCTGTCCTCGAGCGCTGAGCGGCACAATAAACGAGCAGTCTCCTCGTTCTTTGTGCTGTCAGCTGTCAGAAGATTTGATTGTGTCAGGTAATGATGACATGGCCACGTCAGCTTGAGCACTTGAGAGTGTGCGCAGTCCAGTCTGCGCAATCTGGATGATGCACAATCTGACTTCTGCGCAATTCATTTGAAAGATGTATTTCTTTATTTTTATGACTTTGTTGATGGGTGCAACTTGATTTTTTAGGCCCTACAAGACCCCCTTCAAAGTTTTCGAAAGTTGAATTTATTCAAAATTTTGAAATACTTTGAAGTTTGAATTTTCAATTAAGTTACGCACATGATGATGCTGTCTGCACAATCGGAGGGATTACCCCTATTTATTCGGTACAATCTGAGGCGGCCGTTGCTCATTGAAAAACTATAAATAGTTCCCTTTGTCCTTCATATTATTCTTTACTTGTTTTTATTGTGCTTGAGAGAGAAATCCTCGAGCCTACTCCGACTTCACTCTTTCTTCCCCGTCGACTTCATGGCTCCCAGGCGCTCCTCCACCGCCGACAAGGGCAAGGCCCCCGTCGAGTCTTCGGCTCGGGTTGCGCCGCGCCCTTCCAGACACGAAGCTGCGCACCCTGCTTTGCGAGGTAGACAACCCGATCGAAAACCCTTTTTAGGGTTTTTCGACTTTACTGAATCTTAAAATCCATCTCTTTTTAGAGATGTGATCATACTGTGCCACCCTGTTTAGGATTTTGGTTGCACGAACCCATTATTTTTTATTTTTATGAAGAATATCGTTTCGCACAATCGGTTGAATTGCGCTGGCAAAAGTCAGCACAATCGGCTGATTTGCGCAAGATTGTCAGCGCAATCTAATGCTTGCGCAAGCTTTAGCAGCGCAATCTGATGCTTGCGCAATCTGATGTTTGCGCAATCTAATGACAGAATTTCTGACTTGACTTGTACTGAATTCTGCTTTCTTCTGTTTGATGCAGTTGATACCAGAGAGGATCCGAATTATGAAATCTTCACAGAAACTTTAGCTGAGCCAGAATTCAAAGAAGACTTATCCCATGTGCTCTTCCCACAATATGTCCTTCCATCCTCTCGCCAAGCTATCCTTATAGCTCAGGATAACGAGACCTTGTTAAGTCTGATGAATGGACAGCCGTTGCAATCTGCTGACGTTGTCACCCACAAGAAGCCTATGTTCCTCTTCGGTGAAGCCATTGACAGAAGTTCTCAACCTAGACCCCGAGTTGAGTCGAGAACTTTCCAAAGAAAGGAGAAACTGATCCAGTTACCAGTCATAGCTAGATGCCTCCCCCCTAGCACGATATGCTCATGCAAGCCATCCTATGAGGATGGATTGGGACATTACTCCTCTTCAACATGCACGGACAGAAAAAATCTGTGTCAAGAAAGGCCTGAACAATAGGGACATGTTCTATAGCTCTTCTGAGCGACACAGCACTCTATTAAGAGGGTTGAAGCCAGGTTGTATCCCTCCTGAGAACTCGTCTTTGTTGCTGCCGGTAAGGACACCGATTTTTGCTAACGAGTATGCAAAGGCGGAGGGTAGATATCCTGATCAAGACATCCGGCTGACCGGTTTGGTAAACCCGGAAAATAGGAGGTGGAACTGTATAGCCAACTGGGCATTGGCTCAGTTTGAAGATAAACTTAGAGAGATCGAGCTTTATGATGTGGTATATGCTACCGTGTATGGCTTCCATCCAAACCCTCATCTGTTTCTAGCCCTGGCAGAGAGATATAACTATAGGACAGGGACGTTCATGACGCCCTGTGGGGAGATGGGATTGGTGCTCCATGAGATGAAGTATATCTCATGTCTACCAACGGGAGACTGTCCTTATGAGGAGTATGTTCCCACAAACGACGAGTTAGATAGACTGCGTCGAGAAAATCCAGAAATGGAGCAGTTTTAGACGAATTACTGTGCCATTATAATATATGCTCCCTGTATTACCAGAGCGGCTCCTTCGGCACATGTTATTCCTCCAAATGGTTACCTTATCTTTTTCTTAACCATATCGTTGAGAAGAAGACCAAAGATCATAATTCCTGTAATCTAACTTCCTTTCAACCTCTCAGCAACAGTGAAGTGATAAAGCTAATGGAAGAGAATAAGAGAATGGATATCAGAGTTACTGATGAACACCAATATCCTCCGCTCAAGCCCGGAGATTTTGTTGAAAGCTTTATAAGAATGGGCTACAGGTCCATGTCTAAAGAGGCTCAGCTGGCAGGATTTTTGGCATACTGGCTCCGTCGATTTGTTGTACCTGGGGCAAGCGCCGTAGACCGCTTCCACCGCGGCGTACTCTTCGCTGCCGTCCGGCTAGTCTTCGGCTACCGGATAGATTTGTTATCAGCGATGACCTGTAGAATAAATGCAGGTCTTCGTTTGTATGTCGACTCAATGATCAAGTGGAAGGGTGAGAAAGTGAACTTCCCAAGACTGGAGTTTCCCTACACCTATCTATTTGGATGGTTGCTTCTGCATCATCCATCTCTGATGAACCCCGACATGGGGGCAGTTAGCGACAGCTTTCTGCGTAGATTCTCCCGAAGCAAGTGGGTGTACGTTAGTCTGAAGGACTGCAGACGTGCCCTCAACCTTGGCAAGGGATGGAACTTTTATAGCTTCGCTCCTCCAGCTGGTTACGAGTTCATGGCGACAAATATAGTTGATCTGGGGAGGCAGCCACTGGGCCGAGCAGCTTTTGACTGGCTGAAGGCAATTAGACCATCACATTTGGTATATAGATTTGAGGAGGAGTGCTACCTTGAACCATATCTGCCGAGTCGCTTTGCTCATCAATTTGGTTATGACCAATTCCATGTGGGCAACGCAATAACTTGCCTACAAGGAAAGGGGTACCTAATTGATGGTGCGAGAGCATGGGCCTACTACATTGCTCGAGACACTAGGACAGTATTCTCGATGCCTAACAAGAATGATAATGGCCCAAGAATGCTGTACACATATTCATTGTTCTACACAGCTGCCAATACATTTGCTGAGAATTTTAGTCTGATTGATAGCTTTGCAACAGCAACACGTCTGAAGAAAGGGGCCACTGCTACATTAGCTCCAGCAAACGACGAACAACATGAACCGATAGATGATCCATTAGAAGCTTCCAGAAAAGTAAACTTCCCTGAAGAAATAAATCAACCACTGAGAATTTCTCTGAAAGTGGTTAAGTCTCCGGCCAAGGAGAGAAGAACCTTCTTCTCCAGTCGCGAAGAAGAAGTTGATCTTGGAACCATCATCAGACAAGGTCACTACTAGATCACAATCCCGACAATTGGCTGAATCAACCCGAGAAGAAGCAGCTACGCCGACCTCTATTCAGAAACAGGTCGAGGTAGTAAATGTAGAGAGTCCTGAGAGGCCTTTGCATAGAAAGAAACTAGCCCACAGAAGAAGAAAAAGAACGATCTCTCCTCCAAGGCAAATCTTGTCTTCTGTAGTGGTGAATGCTGCAGCGAAAATTACTATGTCATCTTCTACTCCCGCCTCTGAGCTTAGTCCAGAGTAGAGAGAGGCAACTGAACAGAGAGAGGAGGCGGCAGAGCCCAGAAAAGAAATTGAGCAGAGAGAAGAGGCTGCAGATCCCAGAGAAGAGGAAGCTTCACGATATCCTCCGCCAGCGATAGAAACGACTCAGCTTCCTGTTACACCGGGAACAGCCCGCGAGGAGGAAGATCGTCTAATGATCGAGGCATTAAATGATTGTGACTTCGGTTATCAAGAAGATGTTGATCATGCCGCTGCAAATGCTAGAAAAGAAGCTCCTGAGGATAGTGAAAGCGAGGAAAGCACATCATCAGAGGCTGTTGATGAGACACAAAATCCTGAAGAGGACATTGAGGTCCAGACATCTTCCAGAGCTGTTGATGACACCCTGAATCCTGAAAAGGATGCTGAGGTGCAAGTACCCCCAGAGAAGATTACAGATGAAGAAGTGACTTTGGAAGAAACTCCTACTATTGATCCCAAAGGTATAGAATGAAATTAGCAATCTTCTTTTAATAGACAGCTTGATAGCTGACATTTTTATTCTTATCCATACAGAACTCGGATCTTCTCCAGCTCCTCCAGCGTGCACAGATATAGTGCTTGCAACGACGATAGCTAGTAGCAGTCGTCATTTGTCATGTGGCTCCGAAGCAGGCAGCAGTCAGGCAGTAATGTCTTAGGCTACTTCTGCTAGGCTGGAATCTGTTCCAACAGATGACAGGCCTGATATTGAACCAAGACACGGTAAGATTGCTTTCACCTTTAATCTTCTTTAACAGTAGCAAATGATAGACAAAATGATAAAGTCTATCTGTTTTTGCAGAGGAACAACCGGGAGGAGCAACCAGCTCGACTTTAGCTCCTTTATTTAAAGAGCCCTCCCTCCAAGTGCAAGAGACTGAACGCCCTGCCGCTTTACCGTCAACAGGAGTAGCTGCTACTCCTGGTGCTTTGGCTGCCAATCAGTTTGTGATTAAATCATTTACCAAGTTCTTCTTTGATTCATTGGGGCCTTTAATAAATAGAGTGATGGAGAAGGAAGAGGCCGATTTCTCCACGGTTAGAGGTCCAACCTCTTACTTGGTAAATGCCATCCGTAATCAAGGAGAAGAGGCTCAGGCTACCTTTCTTGATCACATATTAGATGAGCTGGAAACCTCAGTCAAGAGTTACAAAGAGATGAGTAAAGGAGAGGTAGAGCTTTTAGTACAAGCCAAATTTGAACGATTGTCTCAAGAAGCTGCAGTCGAGAGAGTCAACTTCCAAATTCTCTTGGATACTTTCACCATCAAATCTGCTGAATACAACTCCAAGGTGGAAACAGTGACCTCTGTTGCTGAAAGAAAAGAAAAGAAAATTGCTGAATTGAAAGCAGAGATCACCCGTCTTCAGGAAGAACTGGAAGATGAAGTCATCCAACATCAAACTGCGATTCAACATCTCGATGTTCTAACTCAAGAAAGGGATGAATATGTTGCGGCTCATAATGCTGAAATCACTCGCCGAATGGTAACTCTGCCAACCTTCAACGAAACATCTGGGATGGAAGAAGCCAGGAAGAGAGTGATGGAATCTCGTGAAGAGCGTCTACAAATTCTGAAACAACAGATTGCCAATCTGATGACACCTCCGGCTTAGTATAGAAAATATCTTGTATATTTTGTTTTGCAATATGAATCTTTGTAATGTCTTAAATTTTGATCAATAAAAGACAACTTTTTGTGGTTCTATTATTTATTATATATCTTATTCAAATATAAATAATAGAGATAGAAAATATATTCAGAGGTACAAGACATGATATATTTTTTTGATTCTGGAAAATAATCATATTCAATTATATCTGCTCAGAGGTAATATGAACGTGGCAAATATAATTTATTGAATATTATTATTTTAATAGACAACTTAATCAAAGATGACAAGTTGCTGATAAGAACGAACTGGATGATTCGCCAAAATGTGAGAACGAAATGAATCGTCGGGATGAATGTAATGAACGGACAGGCTGTCAAATGATGAATGGGTGAACCGTCAAGTGGATGTATGAACGGACGAACCGTCGAATGATGAACAGGCGAACCGTCAAGTGGATGTGTGAACGGACGAACCGTCGAATGATGAACGGGCGAACCGTCAAGTGGATGTGTGAACGGACGAACCGTCGAATGATGAACGGGCGAACCGTCAGATGAATATAATGAATGAACGGGTAAAACCGTCGGATAATTGTGGATGGAATGAACGGGTAAACCATCGGATAGATGTATGAACGGATGAACCGTCAAAGGGAATGAATGTAATAAACGGACGAACCGTCGAATGATGGACGGGTGAACCGTTGGATGAATGTCGCTTCATAGTCTTACGACGCTCTATCTATAAATAAAACAGAAAATCAGATGAAATGATCACGTTCCCTTTTAACATAAAGATGTCATCTGGAGATGCATCCAAGAAGGCTGAGATCGCCTCGAAGGTGGAAGCGGGGACTGAAGAACGTCCAGACAAGCCGGCTCAGCAGATGACAGCGGGTGAAGGTTCATCTGTCCCCAAGCCGCCAAAGGACATCTTGGACTTCCTTCTCGAACCAGGGAAGACTAAAGAAGAAGAAGCTATGAGAATGGCTGCTTGCAAGTTCCTTTTGGGTTCCAGCAAGAATGTTCTTGACTCTTTTGCTGATCATGTCTTTGATAAGGACAACAGTGGTCCGCGTCCCAATTTTGAGAAGGATAATAGTGACCTTCCTTGATATTATGTACTATCATTCAAGATGAAATAAAAACTGAATTTTATTTATGAACTTGTCTGATAATTACAATCACTGTCTGTTACATTTACACATAATACTTCTTAAGGAATTTGCCATTGATGGGCATCATGGCAACTCGACCGTCTAGCTCTGTGAGTTGATAGGCTCCATTTGAGAAGACTTTGCTCACGATATATGGACCTTCCCACTTCGCATCAAACTTGTCTTTGCTCGAGTGAGTCATTGTCATTGGACGTCTGACTGTTAGAACGAGCTCTCCTTTCTGAAAGGCTCTGACTTTAACTTTGCGGTTGAAAGTCTTTGAGATACGGGCTTGGTATAACTCAATATGCTGTTGAGCCAATAGCCGCATCTCTTCGAGCGCTTCTAATTCCTGGAGTCGGAGAAGATCGTTATTTTCTGTCGTGAGTTCATTGGCGATGGCAATCCTTAAAGACGGAATTTGAAGTTCCAGAGGTAGAACTGCTTCATAGCCGTACACCAAAGAAAAGGGTGTACAGCCTGTAGGGTTGCGGACCGTAGTTCAATAGGCCCACAGACATTCCCCAAGCTTTCCACTCCAGTTTCGTTTGTTAGTAGACACAAACTTCTTGAGGAGCTTGATGATAGTCTTATTGAAAGCTTCAGCTAATCCATTAGCCGCAGGATTGTAGGCTGTAGAAGCAACATTATCAATCCGGTGATCATCACAGAACCTTGTAAACTTTTGACTGATGAATTGAGGTCCATTGTCGTGGATGATTCGTCGAGGTACACCAAATCTATAGATGACATGGTGTTTGACGAAGTTGATAACGCTGCTGGTCTTGACTTCAGCTAATGGTATAGCTTCAACCCATTTGGAGAAATAGTCAGTTATTGCCAGGATGAACCGATGTCCTCTAGAAGAAGGAGGATTGATGGGACCGATGATGTCCATGCCCCAAGCTTCAAAAGGCCAAGAAGCGGTCGTCGGATGCAAAAATTCTGAAGGTTGATGAATGAAATCTGCGTGGATTTGACAAGCTCGACAATTCCTTGCATATTCGATGGCATCAGATACCATAGAGGGCCAATAGTAACCCATGCGTCGGATGCGATCCTGTAGTTTAGGACCGGGTTGATGTGCTCCACAGACACCGTCGTGAGCTTCACGCAATACTTGCTTCGCTTCATCACCAGCAAGACAGCGTAGGAGCAGGCCGTCATAAGTTCGCCGGTAGAGAGTCTTGGTGGTCTGATTATAGTAGAATCGTAAAGATCGCCGACGAATACTCTATAGCCTCCTTGGGATCTTCAGGGAGTATGTCATGGACCACAAAGTCGATGAAGGGAGTTCTCCAATCTTCATTAATAACATTGACTTTAGTAAGATTACTGAACTCGATATTACGATTGTTTTCGACACAGAACAATTCTCGATTAGAGATGACCACCACCTGCTGTCTTTTGATAGGGATGGCTAGGACTGCTGCAAGATTGGCCAAAGCATCTGCCTCAGTATTGCAAGCTCGGCGTACATATTCGATAAAGAAGGCTTTGAATGATGTAGCCATGTTGATATAGCCATGTTGATTGTCGCTTCATAGTAAGGCACTAGATCTTGATGGCGAACTTCATAAGTCCCTCTAACCTGGTTAACAACCAGCTTAGAGTCACCATAGACTTCAAGATACTCGACGTCAAGTTGCTTGGCTAGCTGAAGTTCGATGAGTAGAGCATTGTACTCCGCCACGTTGTTGGAGCAAGGTTCATCTAGGGAGTATGCTCTTTGAATAGCTGACCCGTCTGGAGAAACAAGGACAACTCCAACTCCTGCGACAATGGCACCATTGGGTCCAATCCTGGATGCACCGTCAAAGAATAGACGCCAAGTAGGAATTCTTCGGAGATTGTATTAGACTCCAAAGTCTCGTCTGGAATTTCATCATAGAGTTTGGAAGTCTCTGGAACAGGATGAGCTGCTAAGAAATCTGCCAGTGCTTGACCTTTGACAGACTTTTGAGGAACATATACCATGTCATATTGGGCTAGCAGAATGGCCCATGTAGCCAGCCAAGAATTAAGTGTACTAGGCTTTTTCATCAGTACCCGAAGAGGGTTAACTCTGGATATGACATGAATAGTTTGGCCAATGATGTAATGCCGAGTCTTTTGAACAGCGAACATAAGAGCTAGGCATTCTTTTTCGACCAGACTATAACGGTGTTCAGCACCAATCATAGTACGACTGAGATAATAGATAGCTTGTTCATGACCTTCTTTGTTCTTTTGGGCAAGTAAAGCACCCAATGAATGATCCATAGCACGGACATACATTAGGAATGGTATGCCAAAGATTGGTGGCACCAAGACTGGTGGATTCATGAGATATCGCTTTATGTCATCAAATGCTCGTTGACATTCTCGGTCTAAACGAAAGACACCCTTCTTTATGAGTTGCGTAAATGGTCTGCAGCATCCAGCAGATTCGAAATGAATCTCCTGATATACGCAAGTCGACCTTGGAATCTTCGTAGCTCTTTTAGGTTGCATGGAGGACGCATCTCTTGAATGGCTTTGATCTTCTC
>JANAVB010029310.1:0-41371 GCA_029216955.1 Iris pallida | reverse complement strand
TTGTTAATTGGGCTGTAATAACTCATCATTACTGATGGGATGTTAACAACCCTCAGAGTCTGCTCTGTACATCGACATTAGTTAGCGTGCTCCAGTGTTTGTTGCGCTTCTCTGTTTAGTGGGGGGTCGTTTGTCTCCTCTAACAAGAAATAACTTCACTGTTGTTGTTTCGCATGACTGACATCACTGCCATTGTGTCGCGAGACTAAGCTCCACTATTGTTAACGAGAATTACGCTTTTGTGTCTGTTCTGCGGGACTAGCTTCACTGCTTTTTTAGGGAACTTTGTTCTATTTCGAGATTATCATTTTTGGTATCGACATGTACCTCCTACCCTTTATCGAAACATTTCGGCAACACAACCTCAATTTCTATAATATATATTTTACATCATAGATCATGTGTCAAAATATTAAGGACCGCAATGGTTTAGTGTAAATATTTATCTCCGTAGGTTAGATATATTAGTGTGCAAGTAAGATTCCATTTTTGTTAACCCACCAAAATCTTGTGTGATGTTCATCATTCCACTCAAGGGTTGTCACATGTCAAGCTGAAACATTTTTGTTTTTAATTTAATTTCTCTTACCTCATACTAATGGAAAAAGTAGTTTTAGGTCGACATGCATTAACCCTTCAATGGAATGGTGGGGATCATACAAGTTTTGGTGGGTGAACAAAAATGGTCTTGTGCAAGTAATCAAATCTGCCAAAAATTTAAGAGACTTGCACTCGTAAATATTTATTTTTAGGGTCTATTTGGCAATTATAGGGGAGGCGGTTATGAGATATCTTTAGAGTAGCGGATGAGAGATTATGAGGGGTCCAATTTTGGGTGATTTTAAGTGACTATTTTCAAACCAGTTAAACTTATACTTGGTAATTCTTTAACAAGCGTTTATGAATTTTTTTTACAATAATAAAATTACCTATATGTCCATATATAAACAAAAGCTCTTCCAAAGTTTCATTTTGATGTTGAACTGTTTGATGCAGGTTTCTTGAATATATCTTTATGGGTATGTATCATACAATGTTCGACCCGGTAAACCAAATAGGATTTGCTACGAGCTAGTTTGCCATGAAATCGGTAATCTATATGGATTAGAAATTTATAAGAATGATCATTTGGATGAAGATACTCATTATAAGAATGTCGCCTGAACGAAGATATCAAAAAATAAAATTTTAAAAACACATGATGAGTAGCCGTAGTTTAAGGAAGTAAAGAGAAATAAAGATGAGAACAAAAAATATGAAATGGTATTTTATAATTATATTTTTGGTGTGTATATAAAAAGTAATAAAAACTCTCAAAGCCCACAAATTCGAGTATTTATAAAGACATCAAAATTATATTACACTATTTTAGGAGATTTTTGAACGATAAAACCAGTGGCCTCAAAAATAATCATGTTGTGAAGATGAGAAAGGGAAAGAAATGTCAGTAGCCAAACTAAATCCATATGGAGCTTCTCATTGATAATATATATAAGAAGGAATATGATAGGGTTAGTTTGTATGGATAAGGACATCCATATTTGGATTTATCCAAATCATAACACTCCCCCTTGGATGCCCACAATTATTGTCTAATTAAAAACTTTTCTAAGGAAAAACTCGTCTTTGGTAAAAATCGAAGAAAAAAAGAGAGTAGAATATATAGGATATTCTTCGGCAATCTAAGTGGGTGTGACTTATTATGCCTCGTTAAAATCTTTTGAAGGAAAACCCAGTGGGAACAAACAACAACGAATAAAATTAGTACAATGTGCAATGACATACTTAGAGACGTCTCCATGAGTATCTTCAGGTTGCATGCATCTTCATGAAGCTCCCTCTCAACTTATAATATTACATTTAGTTCTTCATCAATATAAAAAAAATAACCCCCAGTACATTTGAATATTACATCTCACCCCCAATACTTTATCTGCCTATACATTAATCCACATTATTCTCATGAAAGGTTGTAGGCTTATTTGTGATCTTGGAAACTCACAACTCCCCATCATACGTGTGAACTGTTGGAATCATAGTCATGCACATTCTTTGTTTGCTTTTATTAAGTACAATGATGATTCATCGAGATGCGTAGTAATTTGTTTTATTGATCTCCAAAATATCTGTAACACTGTTTATAAAGCATACTTTGTTTGTGATATCCTCTTAGGGGATTAGATAAGTATCATTTAACTACATATCTCGTAAGATCAAAACATTCATTTAAATAAGAATAGTGTTTGTGCCTTATGTCATTCTAATGTCTATGTGTAGATGCATATCAGCAAGTTCATAAATATATTGTTGAGTGAATGACAATTAAGAATTTTGTATTTATATTCTTTAAATATGGTACTTCGGAACCCATAACATATTCTTTTATTATTCCGGTCTAAATGGATCCCATTGACATGATTATAGTTATATGATAAATGATAACTAAATATTATATTTCTTCATGAGATTTATCTCACGGGAGATTATCTTTTCAGGAGATTATAGTTAATCATTTCTGGAGATTCATCTCTTCTAGAGATTCTTCAGGAGATTATATGAGATCTCTTCAAGAGATTTATCTCTTTTGGAGATTCTCTCTTCTTGAGATTATATGATATCTCTATAGATTTATCTCTTTTGGAGATTATCTCTTCTGGAGATCTTCTCTTTTGGATGTACTTTCAATCTCTTCAAGAGATATGTTATGTACATAGACGATGGTCATTTCGACACATCCGTTCAGAAATTTCTTCATAAATATGAAACATTTATAATTATAATTATATATTTTTTGACATATACTCAATGAGATCCTTGGGGATAGCATGAATTTTAATTCTTCAAGGATATACCTGAAAATTTAAATCCTTCAGAGATTTCATGTATATTATCGTATAGTTTATTATTATCGAAAAATATATTATTCATATTCTATTTATGATCACTTCGAGAATTCTTGAGCTAACTTTGCTCAAAATATTTGGATCTCTTTTTATACAAACACTCATTCAAAATCTACCGAATTTATTTCCTTGGGTTTTATACTATAAGATCAAACACTCTACGTTATACGAGAGGTATCATATTTATCCTTTTCAACACTTAAGGGTTATTCATGGTTTAGTGTTTGTGCTTTATTTTTACCACAATTTTTATTTTTATTTGATATGTATCTGTGACAAACTTCTTGATTCTAAGTTTCTCTTGATATGTATAAAACATATTTTTTGGATAATGGTATCTCTTTCTCATTCTCTAGAATAAGGTATATCCTCGATCGGAGCGATATACTTTGAGAAATTAATCTTTGGTTCCTGACTCTTTCGGACCGTCATGAACTTTTTTCTTCAGGAAATGCTACTTTAGGAGCTGCTTCCTCAAGAGCATTAGGGTGTGTTTATTCATTCTCTTCTTCTAGAGAACTGAATCTTTAGAACCACTTCTTCAGAGCATTAGGGTGTGTTTATTCATTTACTTCTAGAGTTAACTGAATTTTTAGAATATTTAGGTCTTACACGTTCGTAATATAAACTTATTCATTTGCTGCTTTTATTTGGTTCTTTTGGTACTTCTATTAGAAGATAGATTAATAGTTGGTATAGCTATTTATGTAGCATATTTAAAAGCATCGATTAAGCATATAATATTTTATTTGAAGTGAAAAATAAGGAATAATTTTCCTAATTTATTCAAGATTAGATAAAGTGGAGGTATGTTATTATACGTTCTTCTGGATCGTGCTTTACAATGTTCTTCTAGAATGATGATTCATGAAGCTCTTCAAGAACGATAATTCATGACATTTTTCTGAAATAAGACATTTATCTTTACCAATCTCCACACACGGCAAAAATTCTGTCTTATTAAAGTGACAGATCATACATTTATATTAAAGATATCTCATATCTAAAATATTTAATAATTCTAAGGAGATAAACATACAAATTCTCGTGCACCATAGCTGACACGTTTTTAACGGAAGAATGCTTGGATGAGAAATCATACTGTAATAAGGTACGACATGCATTAGCTAATCAAATGGAGTATCATTGTATCAGGGTCCTTTTCTCTAGTGTTTCAAGCTATGTTGCATGACACAGATTTGACACGAACGTTTTAGACACGGATTCGGTACGGTGTGTTCTAGTGTCTTGGAGTGGACTTGGCATGAATGTTGGATTGTCCATGCTTAGGTTTGAAGAAACCAAAATGAATCACAAAGAAATTAATTTTAGTTTTCGTGTCTTCAAGTATCTATATTACTCCCGCAGATAATTATTCTTCCTTATATTTCATTGGCAAGTACATTAAAAATGTAAAATTCAAAATGCATTTGACCTGACCTTTTGTGGCAGTTAAATACTGTAAACCATGACATAATTTCCACTTTTCCTATTCCCTAAGTGTGTTGCTTATTGTGCAGGTGAGCGTCGTGTCAGGACAAGTCGGATCACTCGTGATTACCATGCCTGATCCCCTTGCACATTTCAAGATAGAAATAGAAGCTTACCATTAGAAACGGAAAAATGACGATACATTTTTTGAAGTACCTATTTTTTTTCTTACCGAAAAATACTCAAATGGAAATCCTTGTACTATGTTATTTAGATTTATCCATTTTGACTTTGTATCAATAAGATTTAGGTTCAATTTTGACTTTATATCAACAAGTTCTATATAGTTTGCTTACATGAATGTCTTCACTGGTGCACAAAATCATGGTTATAAACCCTAAATTCTTCCTCCCTATTTTGATTGCGGAAATTAGAATAATGTATTTGTATTATATTGTTGTATTTGTATTTGTAATAATTACAATCAATATACTTTTATTTATAATTTTTTTAAATGGAAATATAATCAACAACGTTTCAGAACTGTTATAAGATAACATTATAACAACTTTTCTAAACATTGTAAAATTTGTTTACAATACCTTTAAATTGTTGTTGATATTATAATTATAACATATAAATATTTATTACAACATTTGGCAAATATGATTGAATAACATATACCACATTTGTTATAAGTTGTGTAAACTTTTTTTAACAATGTTTGTACAAAAATTACAACGTTTACTGACGTGGTAAATATTATTTTTACAACAGTTCCAGAATGTTGTTGAAATTATATTTAACACTTATAATACGTTTTAAAAATTATTTTTACAATTTTTGTAAAATGTCGTTGAAAGGTTTTTGTCAAATTTTATAAATTTCAACAATGTTTATAAATTGTCGGGAAAAATTTTATACAACGTTCAAATAAACATTGTGGAAGATACCTCCCCTAATAACAACTTATATTAAACGTTGTAAAAGATATTTTACAACTTTTTTTAACGTTGTAAAAAGGTTTTTTCTTGTAGTGTACTAAATATAATTCATAAAAATGTAAAATTATATAATTCTAAAATAAATGAAACTAAGGTATAATCCAAATACAATCTTCAGGATTGATGGTTTAGAAATAACTTAATCATTGAGATCAAGGACACAAAGTTAATATTAGTTATGCTGCAATTTGTTAAAAGATGACCATAAGAATTTATGATCATTTTTATTGTTATTATTTCAGGGTGTCTTTCGATCGTGCCACAGTTTTCTAAAAGTTATGGGATCATTTGGCTTCTAGCACACAATGGACTGTATCTAATGATGAGTTAGAGAATATCTGTAGAACTAACCTATTCCCTTTCCTAGAGGTTATACAAATGTATTCTTTATTTTCATCGCTCATGATTTAATATGATACCCGCTTGTCCTGATGTCCCTAAAACTCAATAATTTTCTTCTGGAATTATGGAGTATAAGACATTTTGTATAAGTAGTAGGTTTCATTGGGTAAAATTAAGTATGCTCTGCCGATGCCTTCAATAATATGAGCATGACTAGCTATCATGGATACTACTTTCACACTAGTATTTATATTGGAGGAAAAAAATTCTAATCATAAGGATGGTGTTGGTAGTACCATTACCAGTCATGCATAAGATATCTCTATCAAGTTTTTTTTTCATATTTCAGTTGTAGATATGACAATATCTTATCAATAGCTGCAAATAAAGATAATATTAATCAATACTAATAATTTTAAACATAGAACTTCGAGTCTATGATAGTTGGTACGACAATAATGTATTTGTAGTATCCCTATGGATATAACAAATTTTTGGCACAAACTTTTAAAATTTCTAATTTATATATGCAACTGTAAAAATAAAAACCAAGTTGTTGAGTTTTACTCTTTTTTTAGCCTTTCGTGGGTCAGCAACCCATTGCGACCTAAAAAAGTTAGTTCGTGGGCGGCTCATTTCTTCTGGCATGCATCGTAACACCTATCATGTATTTACCTATTTGAGGTGGTCTAAAACATATGCAAGAAAAATAATTCGTACTAAATTATTTTTTAGGAAACCAAAATTTTGGAGGCGAATAACAATTTGTATAAATAACAGGTGGTGCATAAAGTATTTCTACTGATAGTCCTTATATTAATTTAGTGGAAATTAAAGTTGCTACCTTGATATAGCATCATGAGCCTATGTAAGAAATTGATTCTAATAATTCCAAAACTAAGAAGAGAACCTTATCTCTTATATTGTCCGTTGGACCTGTCAATTGGAAAAAAAAAACAGAAACTAAAAATCCAAGTCCATTTGTCTCAAAAAAGAAAAGAAAAATCCAAGTCCATAAATGCATTGAGGCTATATATTAAATGGTTCATTGATTGATAACAGAAGTACCTCAATTGTTTCCAAAGCCAAATATATGAACTTGACACTGTTCTTTTAAAAAAAGCACTGAGTTATGAAGTGAACATCCAGTATTTTAGGTTGAATCATGTTCCTCGCTCAAAATGAGAACCCAACTTATGTCTATATTAGTAGGAAACCAACTAAGTTTTTACTGCTCAACTCGTAATTATGAAATGAGCTAGACTTGTACTTGGAACATTTATTAAATATTTCTCTTGATTGTTCATATTCTCGCTTACATGCTTGGCCATGTGCTTATTTCGCCTATGTTTTCTTCCCCCATAGTTCTCACTAAAATTATTGTTGCCTCTCTTCAGAAATGGACTAATGGTTGAACAACAGGGCAAACATCAACACATTTGTAAAAAAATTATGCACAATAGAAGAATGAGACTGCTCAGAAAATGATTTACATATAGTAAGAGCTAGAACATTATGAGAACAATAAAATGAATGAGAAGCACAGAGGTACAATTATGTGGCTTTCAATTTCAATGATAATCAGATAAATATATTACATCACAAAAGTTACGAAGTTCTATATCACTTTCCAAACTAAATGGTGTCCATTTGAATAATATGATCAGATCCTACAAAAATTGGTAGGATGGAGTTCAAATGGTAGGATGGAATGGCCTGTTTGATTAAAAAAAAATTCATGCTTTGAACTTTGCATAGTTTCAAACAACTCAAGTATAGGGTTTCATTTGTTTGTATCAGATCAACACTTTTCATGCATAGTTTAACATCAGATTTTTAACTATTCAATATGAATGGAGGATCACTATACATACCTTTATATATCATGTCATTGTTAAACCGACAGTCTTGAAAATGGACCCTTTCCAGCCTTCCATCCATCTCATCTTCTTCTTGGCTAGAGTTTGTTGTGAAAATGAGAAAGGAAGAGAAATGTCGGTAGCCAAATCGGACTTTTCCATTGATAATTGTTGAGAACTAATAAGGGACTTTAGTCCCACATTGGAAAATGTAGTATGAAGAGGAGCTAGACTCCCTATAAATAGTGGAGTAACCAATCAATAAAACACACAACAATTATTCTCTACATGGTATCAGAGCCATAACCACAAAAAAAAAAAAAAAATTCCCACCTCCCTTTCCCCACCGGCAGTACCCCCCCCCCCCCCCCCCCCCCCCCCCCCCCCCCCCCCCCCCCCCCACCCCCCCCCCCCCCCCCCCCCCCCCCCCCCGCCCACCCCCCCCCCCACCACCGACGCCGCCGCCCCCCCCCCCCCGGCAGTTCCCCCCCCCCCCCTTCCGAACCCCCCCCCCCCCGGCAGTCCCCCCCCCCCAGGACGCCCTGCCCCCTCCCCCTCCGACGCCCTGTCCCCCCTCCCCGACTCCCCCCTCCTTTTTTTTCGAAAAAAAACCTAATTTTGAGAGAGAGATTATGTGGGTAGTTTTTCGACGACGGATGGCTGTCAAATGCTTTATTTGCACCTTCTGTTCCTAGATTACGCCCTCCGAATTACAAATGCTTTATTTGTTTTCCGTTCTCGATCTGCAAATTAGGATCTACATGCGCGCGCCGGTGTTGGCCACGTTGAACGCGCAGTCGTAAGGTCTCCGTTGAAGACTTTACATACAGACGACGACGACGACGACGACGACAACAACGACGACGACGCCGACGCCGACGCCGACGAAGACGACGACAAAGACGAAGCCGACGTAGACGACGACGACGAATCACCGTTGAAGATGCCATGTATTCGATCAGTGGTAAACTGACAGCAATGAGATGAAGGCCTTGGTTGATGATATTTTATCAAAGAGATTAACCGAGGCGACCCCACGTGTGATCCAACTGATGTGGATCCGTCACCTACAAAATGGGGAAGCTGGACAAGTTGGAGACGAAGTTGGAAGGCACGTCCAATTACTTGAAATGGTCACGGCAGGCCATGCGGACGCTGAAGGGACGTGGCTTGGTTGGCTACGTCAATGGCCAAACCAAGGCGCCAGATGATCCCTCCTCAAAGGAGTTTGCTGTTTGGGAAATTGTCAACAATGTTGTGGCTGGATGGTTGACCGCCTCCTTGACCGACCAGGTGTCGGGCAATGTAGAGGCGATGGAGGCTGCTGCTGATATATGGCGGACTTTGAAGGATATGTACTCCGGCTTGGGCAATCCTATGCGGGTCTTCCAACTGCAGGATGAACTTGATAGGGTGGCCCAGGACGACCGCATCTCTGCGTATGCAGCAGTTGAAGAAGTTCTGGTCTGATCTGGATCACTGTGATCCTCTTGAGATGGAAGATGCCCAAGTCGAACCGCATTTGCGAAATATTTCCAAAAGTTCTTGGATTATATTTCGCGTCAATGGATGATGAAGTTCTTGAAGGGTCTTAACCCTATATTTGAGAATAGAAGGAATGTACTCCTGGCACAGCCCGTACTTCCCACCGTAGAAGAAGCCATAGCTGTCATGGCACAAGAAGAGGCTCGCTTGAAGTTGATGTCCAACAAGGGCTCTTTCCAGGGGGAACAAGCCACTGTTGACAAGTCTGCTCTTGCCGCCTTCAATCAGCCTCCCTCTGTGGTGGTGTTTGCCACAACTGTGGTGACTCAGGGCATTACATCAGATTTTGTCCCAAACTCCTGCACAGTCAGTCGAGTGATCGTGGACGGGGCCGCGGAGGACGTCGTGGTGGTAGAGGCGGTTATACTGGTAGACGGAGAAATTATTTTGGAGGACACAAAGCTAATCTGGCGGAGGAAGGAGGCGACCATCACCTGGCTGAGTTAACCCTCTTGAGAAGGAGTTCCTCGCGAAGTTACGCGGCACGAAGCTGGGTTCAGACGGCAGTAATGGGACGTCATCTACCTGGGGGACCACATCACTTGCTTTGCCCAAAACGGTACAGGTATACCTGTACGTGCTCTTGCAGCAGCTATCCACCAACCCGGTTGGATTATGGACTCTGGGGCATCTCGCCATGTCACGGGATCCCACGGTGAGTTCAGGACTATACTCACCTACCGACGCCGGAGAGCATTCAGACTGCTGATGGTAACTCCAGCCCTATCATGGGTAAAGGCACTGTCGCATGCACCCCTTCTCTCACTCTTACCAATGTCTTACATGCTCCGTCTTTTCCTCTCAATCTTCTTTCTATTAGTGCCATTATCCTTGATCTTAACTGTACTGTTTTCTTTGACATTCCTACGTGACTTTTCAGGAGAAGGGGACAGGACGACGACTAGGGACTGGCACATGGCATAAGGGGCTGTGGTACTTGGACGGGACTGGACTGGAGAGCTTTGGCATCTCTAGTA
This sequence comes from Iris pallida, assembly GCA_029216955.1. Lineage (NCBI taxonomy): Eukaryota > Viridiplantae > Streptophyta > Magnoliopsida > Asparagales > Iridaceae > Iris > Iris pallida. The sequence continues at coordinate 31,310 of JANAVB010029310.1, read as the reverse complement.
GCAGACACACCACCAAGATTCACGGTGCAATGTCGAAGATAACTTGCTACTCCACCACCGACGTGTCGGTCATTCTTCTTTTAAAATTATTAGTCGAATGTATCCGTCCTTATACCAAAGGGCTAATAAAGAGAAGTTATTTTGTCATGCTTGTGAGTTGGGTAAACATACCAGAAGCACGTATGTGAGTTCAGATAGTAGGAGTTTGACTGCTTTGATATGATACATTCAGACGTATGGGGCCCTTATCCTACAACCGGTATTAACGGTTTTCGATGGTTCGTCACTTTTATTGTTGTTGTACTCGCGTGACATGGGTGTACCTTATGAAGAATAAAAATGACGTCTTTGAGGCGTTTTGAGACTTTCATCGCCGAGTAGAAACTCAATATGGCACTAAAATTAAGTGCTTACGGTCTGACAATGGGACGGAGTATACAAATAGGAAGGTTGCTGAGTATTTATCCACTCATGGCATACTACACCAAACTTTCTGTGCCTATACACCGGCACAAAATGGTGTGGCCGAACGAAAGAACAGACACCTGCTGGAGGTCGCACGGACGATGATGCTGGCTATGAATATTCCGAAACACTTATGGGGCAGGCGGTGTTAACGGCTTCTTATCTCATCAACCGAATGCCATCTTAGGTATTGGACTGGAAGACACCGCTGGAGATGCTTACTGGTGCACCACGTACACTGTTCCACCGAAAGTATTTGGGTGTGTATTTTTGTCCAAGATAATATGCCAGGAGTTGGCAAACTGGATCCTAGAGCGGTTAAATGTGTCTTTGTCGGGTACACGACAACTCAGAAGGGATACGCATGTTGGAGTCCAGTTGAGAGGAAAATGTTTGTAAGCATGGACGTTACATTCAGAGAACTAGAACCATATTATGGTTCGGATGACGGTTCGGCATTTGGTTACACACCTAACATAGAGGGTGTTAGATGTGAGGGGGGGAAATTAAGCCCATCTGTGGTAGTTGGATCGGTCACATGCCCGGTCGTAGAAAACTGGACGAAAGAGGGAGAAAGCAGTGACTCTGATACAGAAGATGAAGAAGATACATATGTTAAACGGAAGAGCAGCAGACAATGGAAAAGGAGCTCCAAGTCTACAGAAGGAGACAGCAGAAGTTCAGTACTATGCATGTACCGTGCCCTGTGCCTACTGTACCAAGTCTCTCGTCTACTCCTGCTCCAACTCTTGAAGATGTTGCCCCCGCACTGAATCAATCTGATTCTGATGCGGATCTCTCTGACTCTGATGGTATGTTCTCTCTACCATCTATTGCTCCCTTAAGGAGATCTTCTCGCATCAATGCGGGTAAGGCTCCTAATCGTTTTGATGATTATGAACATGATATTGCCAACTACCTGTCTTATTCTAACATTTCTTCAAATTATCGAGCCTTCATTGCATCATTAGACTCTACTTCGTTGCCCAAGTGTTGGCAGGAAGCAAAGAAAGATCCAAGGTGGAAAGCTGCAATGATGGAAGAACTTGGGGCACTGGAGAAAAATAAGACGTGGGAGCTGATTCCATTACCCAAAGGGAAGAAAACTGTGGGATGCAAATGGGTGTACACAGTAAAAGAGACGTCAGAAGAAAAGGTGGAACGATATAAGGCGAGGTTGGTTGCAAAAGGATACACACAATCATATGGCATCGACTATGATGAGACGTTTGCTCCAGTAGCGAAAATGAGCACTGTAAGAACTCTGGTCTCCATTGCAGCAACCTATGGGTGGAAGCTATACCAGTTAGATGTGAAGAATGCCTTTCTCCATGGGAACCTACAAGAAGAAGTGTACATGGAACTCCCGCCAGGGTGCTAACTACAGAATCAGATGGAGGGACGTCGTATGGAAAAGTGTACAAACTAAAGAAGTCGCTATATGGACTCAAGCAATCTCCTCGAGCCTGGTTTGACAGATTCAGAAAGGCTGTTACAGGCATGGGATACCATCAAGCAAATGCAGATCATACGGTCTTTCTTCAGCATGCAAGAGGCCACATCACTATACTTGCTGTATACGTGGATGATATAGTAATCACAGGTAAAGATGAAGTCGAGATCACTAAGCTGAAGTCAAAACTCGCGAAGGAGTTTGAGGTGAAAGATTTAGAAGCAATGAGGTACTTTTTAGGTATCGAGGTGTGTGAAGGCGAACAAGGAATTGTTCTCTCACAGAGAAAATACGTACTAGATCTGCTGAAGGAGATAGGGATGCTGGGATGCAAAGCAGCAGTCACTCCAATTGACCAAAAGTGCAAGTTGGGAGCAGATACAGGAGAGCCAGTTGATCGTGAAAGATATCAAGACTTGTAGGGAGATTGATTTATCTGGGGCACACTCGCCCTGATATCTATTTGCGGTGAGTGTAGTAAGTCGCTACATGCATGATCCAAGAACGGGTCATATGAATGCAGTATTTCAGATCTTGACATATCTGAAACGGACGCCGGGGAAAGGGCTATGGTTCAAGAAGAATAGAAGTATAGAAGTTGAGGGATACTGCGATGCAGACTGGGCGAGCTGTATAGACGATAGAAGGTCTACCACGGGATATTGTGTCTCTGTAGGAGTAAACTTGGTCTCATGGAGAAGCAAGAAACAGTCAGTGGTAGCACGGTCTACAGCTGAAGCAGAATACAGAGCAATAGCTTTGGGAGTGTCGGAGTTGCTGTGGGTGAAAGCGTTGCTGACAGAGTTGAAGGACAAGGGAGCACCGTTACGTCTTCTGAGCGATAGTGAAGCTGCAATAAGTATTGCTAACAACCCAGTTCAGCACGACAGAACGAAGCACATCGAGATCGATCGATTCTTCATCAAAGAGAAGCTGGAACAAGGGATACTGAAGATTGATCATGTTCGCTCAGAAGAACATGTGGCAGACTGTCTGACTAAGGGTCTTAGTTCATTAAGTCTGTCGAAGCTATGTAACAAGATGGGAATGATTAATATCTATCGCCCATCTTGAGGGGGAGTGTTGAGAATAAGGGACTTTAGTCCCACATTGGAAAATGTAGTATGAAGAGGAGCTAGACTCCCTATAAATAGTGGAATAACCAATCAATAAAACACACAACAATTATTCTCTACAAAATATATAGAGAGAATATGATAAGGTTAGTTATGTATATGGATAAGGGCATCCATATTTGGGTCTATCCAAATCATAACAAACAAAGTACGAGTTTTTTTTAACACAATTCCTAAATCGTGAGCTCAAAACCTCTCCAAAATCGTTAAAAAAGACTATTATATTGCCAAAAAGACCCTTAGATGGGAGATTTCAATGTGCAAGGAATCAAAGATCTGCCAAAAATAATTATGACTCACAACTGTAGTTCACTGAAAATAGTTAATTATTTTGGCTAATTATAAGGGCACAGCCTTTTTTACTCGGGGCTAGCCAGGATTAGGGCTAGCCAGGCTTTGAGGAACTTTTACTCGGGCTGTCCAAAGTTTTCATTCAGGGGCTGTCCAAATCCCACACCCCCCAAACCCGAAAAATCACTCTCATTTCAAATTTTCACTCTCTCTTCACAAACCCTAGCTTTCTTCTTCTTCTTCTATCCATCTTCTTCTTCTCCACCATTTCCATTCTCACATCTTCATCAAAACCCTAGTTTTTTTCTCATCATCATCTTCTTCTTCTCCACTATTTCCATCATCACCATCTCCATCAAAACCCCAGTTTCCTTCTCTTTCCCAATTTCGATGGCACCCAAAAAATTAAATAAACCCTAAAATGTATGAAAATAAAGGTTAAATACTTCTTTCCTCACAAAGAATGCATGGAAATAAATCCTAAAATGCATATTTCACTCTATTATCACGATTGAAATAAACCCTAACATATTTTTTTCATTCGGGAATGTCGACTTTAGGACTGCCAGAAATTGTGGCAGTCCTGAAAGGAACTTGCTGTACAGCAAGTATATTTCAGGACTGCCTCAATTTCTGGCAGTCCTCAATATGTCTAGGACTGCCAGAAATTGTGGCAGTCCTGTTGTAGAGCATGTCCCTTTCAGGACTGCCACAATTCCTGGCAGTCCTTATTACTTCTAGGACTGCCAGAAATTGTGGCAGTCCTCATTACTTTCAGGACTGCCACAATTTCTGGCAGTCCTCATTATCTTTATACCTACCACTTGGATAGCCCTGAGTAATTTTTTCACTGGCAAACTTGTAAATAATGGAAAACTATCACTGGACAGCCCTGATCAAAAAAAGCTGTGCCCTTATAATTAGCCATTATTTTGGTACGTGGTTGATATCTATTTCTTTTTTTTTTTTTTTACATATCAATGTGCAAAGACTTAAAGATGTCAGTGCATCATCTACACAAAAGTTACTGCTTTCAACAACTCATTCATCCTTGACAAGCAGGCTAATCATGTACACACATTCATATTTGCACATATGAAGGAGTATGTTAACAACCCAAGAAAAATAATTGCATCACAGTATTCAATTGCACAGGTGATGGAGTATGTCCGGGATGAATACAACTCTAGATAACAGTGTTGGAAATCCAGCCTCAATTCAAACCTGTGGCTGTGGAGCCAATACAGTCTAATCACTGTCGACTAGCTCCTCTCCACTGGGTCCGGCAACTCGAACGGATCTCCAATCCTGAAGATATTGTTATGACCAGCATTCTTGGATTAGTTTACGTACTTTGTTCGATTTTTCGTACAATGGCATTGCGAGAATGGGATACTCAAGCAATATCTAGTTTTCAAATCGGGAATACTTATAACATATATAACTTAACTAAGTTTCTTGACTTTCCTGCATAACCAAGCTAATGGAGAGACCATTCTTGACTTGTAGAGACCTCTAACAAACATGCCGTAGACCCCTATAAATCAATATACATATCAACAACACTCATATCCGTACGTCTCAATAGAAAACCCCTATAAAAAGCACAAATAAAAATCCAATTCCGTATCCACAGCTATATACAGTATTCCATGGGCCCAACGCATCATCACAATATCTTCCAAAGCATTGAAAATTAAAGACTACGGATATTATGTATAATAATTGATACTAACATGAATATGTGAATCTACAATCACATGCATATGTGAAATCAGCCTTCTTGAACCAAAAATGAGACAGGATTCAAATCTAATATTTCTCTCACAAAGCTAGCTAGTAACTGTTGCAAAATAAACTTGATTTGTTAAGCCCAACAAATCTTGTCAATTCACTACCATTGGGCTTTGTCCATTAGGTCCATTTTAGTTTTAAGTTTAGTCCATGTTCTAGGAACCTCTTTACCTTGAAAGTTTATGAAAAATATCTATGTTCTAGAGATATCTAATATTAATTGTAAAAGTGTCTAGCATGATTCCATACTATATTTAATAAGTGTGTAGACTCTTCCAAAAGCCCTATAAAAAGGGGTGCTCTTTCCTCATTTTATACACAACAAAAATTAAGAAGCTTAGTGCTATTATAAAATTCCTTCTCTTCCATTCTTCCCTTTCACCAAATCTTCTCTAAAATTTTCTCTCACTCCAAATTTGCTCCTCCGAGCTAGTTGGTCCACCACAATTCCAACAAAGTGGTATCAGAGCGAGGCGGTTCGAGGTCGAAGATAGCAAGTGAGCTGACTCCCTTCCAAGTTCCCGTCCTCTACAAGAGCAACTATGCCAATTGGAGTATCAAGATGAAGGCTTTGCTAGGAGCACAAGATGCATGGGAGGTCATCGAAAAAGGTTATGATGAGCCACAAGATGAGGCTTCATTATCTCAAGCTCAAAAGGAGTTATTGAAATATACAAGAAAGAGGGACAAGAAAGATCTCTTTCTCATCTACCAAGTCGTGGATGATGATGCATTCGAGTTGATTTCAAGTGCAACAACCTCCAAAGAAGGCATGGGAGAAACTTCAAATTTCTTGCAAATGAGAGGAGAAAGTGATGAAGGTACGCCTCCAAACTTTAGGAGGTGAATTTGAAGCTTTACATATGAAAAAGTCCGAAACTATTCCGGACTACTTTGCTAGAGTTTTAGCCATTGTTAATCGTATGAAAAGAAATGGCGAAAGCATGACCAACGCTCGAGTGATGGAGAAAATTCTCCGCTCTTTGCTTACACAATTTGAGCATATCGTAGTAACTATTGAAGAAACTAAAGACTTGGAGACCATGACTATTGAGCAACTTAAGGGCTCACTACAAGCCTATGAAGAAAGGAACAAGAAAAAGTAAGAGACATTGGAGCAAGTCCTTCAAACAAAGCTCACCTTCAAGGAGAAAGAAGAAAACTTCACCAATCAAAGAAGTCAAAGAGGTCATGGTCGAGGTCGTGGTCGTGGAAGAGAGGAAAGAACTCATTACAAGACATTCATCAATGGAGAAAGAGGTAAAACTTATCCCATAAGAGGACGTGGAAGAGGAAGCTTCACAAGAAAAGATGCAAGCCAAAGGTATGATAAATCTCAAGTTGAATGCTATAATTGTCATAAACTTGGACATTAGAATCACAACTAAAAATGTTGAAGGGAAACACTACAACAAAAATACCTTTTATTTGCGGCTAAAAATCGTCATTAATTAAGAACCATGACGTTTTTTCTTTCCAATCCAACCGTTATGAAAACGGGTGTTATAAATGTATTTGAAAGCGTTATAGATAATTCTTCCAAAAATGTCATTAATAGGTTGAATTTCTGCTACATTTTATTTTCAAAGCGTTATGGATATTTATGTAAAACCGTTATGAATAGTTAATATGGACCGTCATTAATTAAGAACCATGACGTTTTTTTTCTTTCCAATCCAACCGTTATGAAAATGGGTGTTATAAATGTATTTGAAAGTGTTATAGATAATTCTTCCAAAAATGTCATTAATAGGTCGAATTTCTGCTACGTTTATTTTTAAAGCATTATGGATATTTATGTAAAATCGTTATGAATAGTTAATATGGTTTAGAAGTCAGGACATTTTGAAAGCATTATGAATAGATGATCTGTATATGGTCATTGTATCACATTTATAACGCTCTATACTGCATGTTATACATTCCAAACGCTGCTCAATTCAATTCGAAAACAAACACTTTGATCCATATTTACAACAAAATATTGAAATGTAATATAAAATACCATTATCCATTTCATTGTCTCAAAATAGGGTACATCAACATCTCATAGATATAGAGTACTTTAGCTAGCTACATTTCATTGTCTCAAAATAGAGTACTTTAGCTACCATTATACATTTCATTGTTGCGAGCAGCTCTGCTTCCGCCCATTCCGCCCATGCCTTCAAATAATGACTCGAATATATCGAATGGATTGCTGAAATCCTGAAAGACGTGTTTTCCAGATATATTAGATTGCATTAAATATGAGAAATTGTCAATTCTCTTTATCTGTGGTAGGAACTTACCCCCATGTCCATACCAGAGCCTTTCAAACTGGCTTCTCCATATCAGTAATACAGAGATCTCTTCTCGTCATCCGACAGTACCTGCAATATGATTTTTCTTAGGGGAAGCAGAAGTCTACTTCACCCGCAACCTCTAACCACCAAATCTGCTGAAGGTACGCAACTGTATGGAATCTGTAAGGGAAATTATGTAGCTGGATGTAGGGCTGCAAACGAGCCGAGCCGAGCCAAGCTTTGGTAAGCTTGAGCTTGGCTTGACTAAAATTAATCGAGCTCAAGCTCGAGCTCGAGCTTGATAAATTTTTTATTTTAGAGCTTGAGCTTGGCTCGAGCTTGTTTATATTAAGCTTGAGCTTGGCTTGGTTTGAGCTCGAGCGCTTGATAAGAAAGCTTGATTCAAGCTTGATAAACAAGCTTGATAAGCTCAAAATCAAGCTTGTTAAGCTTGATTTCAAGCTCGTTCAACTTTATTTCAAACTCATTAAGCTTGATTTCAAGCTTCACGAGCTCGATTTCAATTTAGTTAGGTTTGAATTCAAGTACTTGTAATATTAACAATTTAATTATAAATGTTTAGTTAAAAAATTCCTTAATATCAATTATTAAGGACATATAAATATATAATGCACAAATATATATATAATTATAATTCAATAAAGAACAAATGAGCTTCTAAACAAGCTCCTAAACGAGCTTCTAAACGAGCCAGCTCGCGAGCTCATAAACGAGCCGAGTACTTCTAAGTTTGAGCTTGGCTTGTTTATTAAACGAGCTCGAAAATGAAGCTTGAGCTCAGCTTGTTTATTAAACGAACCGAGCTCAAACGAGCTTTTATCGAGCCGAGCTTCGAGCAGCTCGCGAACGGCTTGGCTCATTTGCAGCCCTAGCTGGATGTCAATTCTGGACAATCACACCTTAATTTGAGCTAGGATATTGACAAAATTAATTATAAGCTTTATGATAAACCTCTAATTGTTTCCTATAATATGAGAGAGCAAGGCAATGCATTCATAATGTCTGCTATTATTGTATTCTAGGGGAGCCTTCAAACTTCATTTATAAGTGTTTTTGCTACAGTATTAATGGAGAACAAAATTCACCCATAATTTTTTAATAAACTTGGCCCGTTTGGTTTGCAGGATTGGACAACGTAATGTAATTAGCATTACGTTGTCAATCTAACTCGGATGTTTGGTTGGACAAAAAAAATTAGATGTAATGTAATCGCGATTACAAGTTTGAATACATTACATCAGTTTCTTCTAAACTCAATTACATCATAAAACCTATGTAATCGCAATTACATTACAACTTAAGCGGAAGGTTGGTATGCTATAATTTGGTATTTTTGTTCGTTTTTGGTCATTTTTTGTTGTTTTTGTTTGTTTTTGGTCATTTTGTTCGGTTTTGGTCGTTTTTGTTCGTTTTTTTGTCATTTTTGTTCGTTTTTTGTCATTTTATGTTGTTTTTGTTTGTTTTTTGTCGTTTTGGTCGTTTTTGTTCGTTTTTGGTCGTTTTTTGTCGTTTTTGTTCGTTTTTTGTTATTTTTTTCGTTTTTTGTTTTTTTTTTCGTTTTTTGTTTTTTTTTTGTTTGTTTTTTTTGGTTCATTTTGTCTTTTTTTTGTTGTTTTTGTTCGTTTTTCGTCGTTTTTGTTCGTTTTTTCGTCATTTTTTGTTCGTTTTTTTGTTGTTTTTGTTTTTTTTTTGTCGTTTTTGTCCGTTTTTTGTCGTTTTTGTTCGTTTTCGTTCTTATTGTTTGTTTTTTTTGTCGTTTTTATCATTTTTTTGTTGGTTTTGGTCCATTTTTGTTCTTTTTTGTCGTTTTTGTTCGTTTTTTGTCATTTTTGTTCTTTTTTTCATTTTTGTTCGGTTTTTTGTCGTTTTTTGTCCTTTTTTTTGTTCGGTTTTTGTCATTTTTGTTCGTTTTTGGTTGTTTTTTTTGTTTTTTATCGTTTTTGTCCTTTTTTTTGTCATTATTGTTCGTTTTTTCGTTGTTTTTATTTTTTTGGTCGTTTTTGTCCTTTTTTTGTTGTTTTTGGTCTTTTTTTTTGTTCGTTTGTGTTCGTTTTTTTGTAATTTTTGTTCGTTTTTTGTCATTTTTGTTCGGTTTTTTGTCGTTTTTGTCCTTTTTTTGTCGTTTTTGTTCGTTTTTGGTTGTTTTTGTTTGTTTTTTTTGTCGTTTTGTCCTTTTTTTCTTTTTGCCCTTTTTTTGTCGTTTTTGTTCATTTTTTGCCTTTTTTATCGTTTTTGGTTAATTTTTTACGTTTTTTATCATTTTTTGTCGATTTTGCTCATTTTTTTGCCATTTCTGCATGTTATTTATCGATTTTTGTCGATCTTGTATGATTTTGACCATTTTTCACGTTTTTATCGTCTTCTATCGTTTTTGGTCGATTTTTGCATATTTTTTTGTCGCTTTTTTATCATTTTTGCTTTTTTTGGGGTCTTTTTTCACTTTTTTTTGTTCGTTTATGCTCGTTTTTTTTTGTTTGTTGTTTTTGTCATTTTTGTTCCCTTTTTTGTCGTTTTTGGATTTTTTTTGCAAGTTTTTTAATCTTTTTATCGTTTTTGCACGTTTTAATTCCCTTTTGTTTTGGCCTTTTTTAGTATTTTCGTTTTTGTCATTTTTGTTCCTTTTTATCGTTTTTTATTTTTTTGCTCTTTTTTATCGTTTTTTGTCATTTTTTTTCATTTCTTGTCGTTTTTGTTCATTTTTTGCCCTTTTTTTGTTTTTGGTCGTTTTTCGTCCTTTTTTTTTCCTTTCATTTATTGTTGTTTTTTTTGTCAATTTTTTTGTTTTTAGTCATTTTTTATCTCATTATTGGTCACTTTTATGGTTTTCACATTTTTGATCTTTTTTTGTCGTTTTTCTTTTTTTTCGCTTTTTCATTTTTGGTTTTTTTTTCCTTCTGTTTTGTTCGTTTGTCATTTTTTGTATTTTATTTTGTCTTTTTTTTCGTTTTTGGTCTTTTTTTAGCAGAAAACAAATCATTTTCCCCCTTTTTTATTATTTATTTTTAATTTTTTTTCTTTTTAAATTTTTGAAATTTTGTATTGATCAACTTTTTAAATTTTATGTTGTATTTTAAAAAAAATATTAAATTAAAAATTCAATTACATTACATGGTAAACCAAACACATGAATGCAATTAACATTACATAACATGGTTTGATTACATGTTTCAACCAAACATAGTAATGTAATTGTAATTCTATTACATTACAAACTCAATTACATTACAAACCCAATTCCATTACGATTACATTACAATGAACCAAACGCAACCTAAGTGAAACACTAGTATTTAGACAATATCATTGTTACAAATTAATGTCTACCACTCCAAGAACAACCTGTGGATTTGTTTTGTGATTTCACGCCATGGACTAAAAGAGTGTTACATTTTCATGTAAGGCAAGCATTTGAACTTTTTGAAAATTCAGACTAAAGCCATACATAGTATGTTTCGATGTTAAACACAAATTAGTTGAACTGTTGTCACCCTCTTGGTGAATTTATACAATGACTCTTATTAGATAGATACATCTTCTATTGCATTAGATAGATATATCTTCTATTTCATTAGATAGATACATCTTCTATTTCATTCCTTGATAATATACTCCAAATTAAAAGTCAAAGAATGGTGAAGTACTTGGACACTAGTCCAAATGTCACTCTCCGTTCCCAGAATACGTATTTTTATGCATATACTACTTGAATGTATTTATTTAATATTTATCCTGTATTTAAATTCCTTTAATTTTACGCTAATTAATTTTTTGCATTTTACTTTCTGCTTTTATTCTCTGCTTTAGCTTTGTTTTAGGTTCGGCCTAGGTTGGTTTATTTTTGGGTTCTTAGTGGTTCATCATGAACCGAACCCAACACCCCCATTTAAAGCCCCCAAACCCTTTCTCTCTCTTCATTGCTCTCCTTCACCATTACTCTTCTTCTTCTTCCTCATAACTCCCTCCACCTACCAAAACCCATAGGCAAGTACATCTTGCTTCCACAATGAGAACCCATTTTTATGGTTCACTTATCTTCCTCTCGTAATTTTAAGAGAGTTTAGAACTTGGCATTTTGCATTTTGAAGTCTTATTTTTCGTAGATCTAGAAATTGCTATTTTCGGATTTTTAGTGGTTTTGATCTATCAAACTTTCTTGTTTCCAAGTTTTGTTCGTTCCAGATTGTTGAGGTTGTGTTATACGTCATTCTGACCCATGGAAACCCCATTTCTGGCTAGGAACGAAGGTTCCATGGGAATTAGAGTTCGGGAGGAACTTTACGCTCACGTTATACGTGCCAGCGTAATATTGAGTTTTTACGTACATGTTGTTACGTGTTAGCGTAATATTGAGTCTTTACGCTCACATTATACGTGCCAGCGTAATATTGAGTTTTTACGCCCACGTTATACGTGTTCGCGTAGTGCCGAGCTTTACGCCCACAATCACTCGTATCAGCGTAAAACTGTTTTACGCAAGTCTACTTGACTTGGCGTAATCGTTTTACGTGCACAACGTTTCAGGCATAAAACTTGACTCTTTACACGAGCAACTTTTACACATGGCTCGATCCTTTACGCATGCAATGTTTTACGCGCACAGTGCCTCAGGCGTAAACTCAAATCTTTTTACGCGTACCCCTTGGCTCGGCGTAAAACGAGTTTTACGCTCAACCTTGTTCCTTTATTTGAGTGTACTTCCTTTACGCGTAACTTTATGTTTTACGCGTACTCTTCTAAGTTTGGCGTAAGACAAGTTTCACGACCGACTCTATTTTACGCAGGCAGGCTTTACGCAGGCAGGCTTTTACGCAGGCAGGCTTTTTACGCGTGTATTATTGCCTAAGCGTAAACCTTGGGCGTAGACTAGTCATGGCATAGATCAGCCTTGGCGTAATCTAACCTTGGTGTTCCTATTGCTCTATAATTTATTCGCTTTATGTTGGCATGCTAATTCTCCTATTATATCCTTACGCCTTTTGGCATGAACTCGATAATCTTGGCATGTTAATATTTTTAATACATATGGTTGTGTAAAACGTGCCCTGTGTCTTGATTGGTTTATGGATACCCAGTATGACTGAAATTAAACCCTGAGAGTTGTAGACTCGACCCCACGGAATACTAGTTGACTTTCATGCCTTATCACCATTGATAATGATTGTGACCTTGACTAATAATTGATCATGCGTTCCTAGTTAGAACTAAGAGACTGGCTAGTCGTCTTATTGAATTGAATGAATGAGACACGTTCATATTAAACTATGAACTATTGCAATCGATTGGCCGATCCCGAATATTGGCATACAGGCATGTGTAGGCTTCAAATTATTTTTTTCTACAAAAGCAACGTGTGTACTTTATGGTCAAAGCATGATTATTTCGTGGTTAGTTTTGATTGTTGCATTACGCTATGTAAGACCTACAACCTAACCGCACGGGTATCGTTGTAGAGTTGGACATATCGTACTTGTACGGAAGTACTCATTCTGAATGACCATGATCCACGGTATGGGATTTCACTCAACATGGAGACTACTAAGTTAAATAAAATAATGATTGCATGGAGAGAATGAATTCCCGAGTTCTTACATGGCAGCCCTCTTTGGGACTATTAAGTGCCCGACAGGCCGGCTGGTTCCCACAGATACTGCAAATCTGCTACACGGGCCGGGAGCGGTATCTGCTTATATTATTTATTGTATATTATATATTTATGACGGGCGTCCCGCTGGGACTCGTCTAATTCATGATTGACGCAATTGATTGACTGGATAGACTAGCCTTGCTTGCACATAGTAAGAACTGAGGAATCCTTTATTGCATAATTCCAGGATAACTTGGAACTCACTGTAGCAAGCCGTAGTAGTTGCATGGCCGTGTAAGTTGACTTGTTTGTGTATTGTACTTACTCTGTTCACTAACTGAGATGAGCAGAACGTCAGGACATGACGGGTCAACTTCTGTCCTTGTTTGGTTGGGAAGTTGGCTTGAAGTGTCGTGAGGTTGTGCGAACCCCAGTAGCAAGCAGAGATCTATTTTATTCTTAATTCTTACCACTGGTTCTAATTTCTCATGTCATACTTCCTTGCAGTACTTGCTATTAGAGTTCTAACCTCTCTGGTTTTGCATGGCCAGATTTAGAGCCAGTTCCCGAGGACTCAGCTTACTTCCACCTCCAAGATGGTCAATACTAAAGGAATAATCGCCGGAGGACACGAGTGGGTCCCTTGCTTCCCTGCTCATCTTTACTATTTACTTTTGGCCGTTTGGCACCGACATGTTAGCCGGATTATTTAGTACTTACTTTTACATAATTGTAATTAAGTCAGACTGAGCTGATAACAATTGTGTATACCTTGCTATATCATCTGGCTAAGTTTTGTACAGCCAGATCTCAAGAACATTTTGACTAAGCATTTGGGACGCCTTACTGCTTTATCTTACATGTTCTCTATTTTACTGGTTCTTGTTGGAATGATTGAGACCATAGACGTTGAGTAACCCTAGTAAGACTTTCATGTAGTATGCACCCCCTCGTCTTTTAGACAGCATTGATCGTATTATACGGTATTCATCTACCCGTAATACGTAGCTGGCTGAGTCATTCTTCCGCTCTCCGGTATTCTGGTTCTGGAGCGTGACACAAAAGCCTCTGATTAGCGGAAGTAACCTGTAGTTAAGTAACAAACAGAATGAATAATATGGAACTAACATTTATTTCTACTATGCCAGATCATAATTCCTTATCCTCACAAAATCAATAATTAAATTATGTCTTCTGAGTCACAATACAATGAAAGCACCATATTTCATACTCATGTTGCGCAGTCAACAAACAACAAAATAGCTGGTCTTTGGTTGCACTCTAAAACCAACTTCATGACATCATCGAATTGCTTGCTACACAACAAGAAAAAGAATGATGAAAAATATACACATAATTATGTAGACTATTTAATACTAAACTGATTTAGTTAAAACAATGATGTAAAAGAGAATAGAAACAAGGACAGGCAGAAGTGGAGCCTTGTTAGAAAGGTTATAATTATAATGCTTTGTTTCAACAGATCTCTTGTTCTTCATAAGGAACACCGACATATTTGGAACTTCCCAGGAAATGACCAAGAACCAGTTGCCCACAAAAGTTTCAAACATTAGTCCTCACATTGTAATGAAGGTAAGTGAAATTAAATGATGATCTATGCACAAATGTAAGAAACCAAAGACCAAGTACTCGAGTTAACAGTTTTCTCAGTCAAGCTTCTAAACTTTTATTATACAGATTAACACACGAATGATGGATTCCAGAAAAGAAAATAAGATGTATAGTCTACTTATACCCATCTCTTTCGGATTTAGGAATTTGGTGGAGACGTCTAATCTGTTAGAAGTAAAGTTCAAAGAATATAAAAAATAAAGCACGTCTTTGTGAACCAAGGACAACTGAGATACAGTGTACGATGCTTCAAAAGCAAAGGATGAAGACGAGCAAACCTATTCTTGATGGCAGTGACATCAATTAAAATCCCTATTCCAACCATGCTTCTTTGAAACCACAGAAGATGACACGAACACCATTCACATGAGAAGCAATTTCCCAATACTCCTAAATGTTCATGGGAAAATAAACAAAAGCCAAGTAAACCACATATATTTTTAAGTGTTTTAGTAATAAAAAGAACAAAAATAATACAGTGATGTATTGTAATCAACCAAAAGAGAAATGACTTCTAAACTCGCCGCGACTTCTGTGATGTGCACCACAACTAGCCCACCTGTCAGGAAAAGAACAAGTCGTGCACAGACACCGCACTTTCAAAGAGTATCCTGCTAACCAAAATTTGTCCAAGAAAGCCTGAATTTTTTTCCCCAAAAATTATGTTGTTCAAAGATCAATTAGAGTCTGATAAAATAAAAGGCAAGAACAAGAATGATAGTCCCTAAAATCTTAAATAAAAAACTATATGATCACAAGTTTTAAAAAAAATTAGATTCCTAAATACAAAAATCCAGCTCACTATGTTGAAGAAGAAATACAAGAGAACTCAACTCTATTGTTGGCACACAAAGGAGAAGAAAGCATGGAGAAGAATACTTGGTACCTTGACACCGGTGCAAGCAACCATATGTGTGGAAGTAAAAGCATGTTCGTCGAGCTTGATGAGTTCATTGGCGGCAATGTCACCTTCGGAGATGAATCCAAATATCGGTGAAAGGAAAAGGTAAAATTTTAATACGCTTGAAAGATGGAAGGCATCAATTTATTTCCAATGTCTATTATGTCCCAAATTTGAAAAATAATATTTTGAGCATGGGACAACTCTTAGAGAAAGGGCATGATATCCACTTGAGAGATCGTAGCATTTCAATAAGAGATCAAAGAAATAATTTGATTGCCAAAGTGCCAATGACAAGAACAAGAATGTTCTTGCTAAATATTCAAAATGATGTGGCAATGTGCTTAAAGGCATGCTATGGAGATACTTCTTGGCTTTGGCACTTAAGATTTGGACATTTGAATTTTGGGGGACTAAAATTATTGTCTACAAAATCAATGGTGAGAGGTTTGCCTTCCATCAAACATCTGAATCAATTATGTGAAGGATGCTTGCTTGGGAAGCAATTTAGAAAAAGTTTCCCAAGGAGACCACCACAAGAGCCAATGAGCCCTTGCAACTTGTGCACACTGATATATATGGGCCAATCAAACCTTGCTCCTACGACAAGAATAGATATTTTCTTCTTATTATTGATGATTACTCTAGAAAGACTTGGGTGTATTTCTTAAAACAAAAATCGGAGGCATTTAGTGCATTTAAAAAGTTCAAAGAACTTGTTGAAAAAGAAATAGCCATAAAATTAAGGTGAGGTCCGATAGAGGAGGCGAATTTACATCTCATGAATTTAATAAATATTGTGAAGAAAATGGAATTCGTCTTCCTCTAACGGTTCGAGATCCCCTCCAACAAAATGGAGTGGCTGAAAGAAAGAATAGAACTATTCTTGACATGGCTCGGAGTATGTTAAAAAGCAAAAAAATGCCCAAAGAATTTTGGACGGAAGTCGTTGATTGTGCCGTCTACTTATCCAACCTCTCTCCTACAAGAAGCGTATGGGAAAAGACACCACAAGAAGCATGGAGTGGAAGAAAGCCCGGCGTCTCTCATCTCAAGATGTTCGGAAGCATTGCATATGCACATGTACCAGATGAAAGAAGATCCAAGCTTGATGACAAGAGTAAGAAGTTTGTCTTCATCGGCTATGACTCAAGTTCCAAAGTTACAAGCTCTACAATCCAAGCAACAAGAACATTGTTATTAGTAGAGACATGGAGTTTGATGAAGAAAGCTCGTGGCAATGGGATGTCCAAGAATCAAGTTATGACTTGGTTCCTCTCATGAAAGAAGATAATAAAGAGCAAGTACATGAAGAAGCACAAGAGCCTATCCCATATGCGTCGCCACCACCATCTCAAGAAGACTCTCCACCATCATCCTCGGAAGGAAGAAGAGTCCCACGCATGAGGAGCCTACAAGAAGTATATGAGGTAACTGAAAATCAAAATGACCTAACACTTTTTTGCCTTTTTGCGATTGTGAACCAATAGGTTTCGAAGAAGCTACACAAAACAAGAAATGGAGAGATGCTATGGATGAAGAAATCAAAGCTATCTTGAAAAACAACACTTGGGAGCTAGCGACACTTCCGAAAAGGCAAAAGGCAATTGGAGTCAAGTGGGTATACAAGGCTAAGAAGAATGCTAGAGGAAGTTGAGAGGTACAAGGCAAGATTAGTTGCAAAAGGCTACAAGCAAAGAGCAAGCATCGACTGTGATGAGGTATTTGCTCCCATTGCTCGATTAGAGACTATAAGGTTGATAATTTCTTTAGCGGCTCAAAATAAATGGAAACTTAACCAAATGGACGTAAAATCGGCTTTCCTAAATGGTACTCTTGAAGAAGAAGTCTATGTGAAGCAAACCATGGGCTACAAGTTAAAAGGACAAGAAGATAAAGTCTTAAAATTTAAAAAAGCCTTGTATGTCTTGAAGCAAGCACCAAGGGCATGGTATAGTAGAATTGATAAATATTTCCAAGATAATAGTTTTGTTAAATGTCCACATGAACATGCCTTCTATGTTAAAATGTATGAGAATGGAGATATTTTGCTTGTTTGCTTGTATGTGGATGATTTGATATTTACAGAAAATAGTCCAAAGTTATTTGAAGAATTCAAGAGAGCTATGATAAAGGAGTTCGAGATGACCGACATCGGCCTTATGTCCTTCTACCTTGGTATCGAAGTAAAGCAAAGCGAAGATGGTGTCTTCATCTCCCAATAAAGCTATGAAAAGATGTCCTCAAGAAGTTCAACATGCATGAGTGATTGCAAGCCCATAAGCACGCCGGTGGAATGTGGAATCAAGTTGTCATAGCACGAAGAAGGCGGAAGAGTTGATCCTACACTTTTCAAAAGTCTTGTTGGAAGCTTGCGCTACTTGACATGTACAAGGCCAGATATCCTATATGGAGTTGGACTCATTAGCCACTATATGGAATCACCAACAACTATCCATTTGAAGACCGCCAAGAGGATTCTTTGCTACATCAAAGGTACACTTGACTATGGCCTACTTTACTCATCTTCCAGTGATTTTAAGCTTGTCGGATATAGCGATGGTGATTGGGCTGGAGACTTTGATGATCGAAAGAGTACTAGTGGATTCGTGTTTCTTATGGAGCTATACTGCTTTTACATGGAGTTCAAAGAAGCAATCAATTGTGACACTCTCAACATGTGAGGCCGAATATGTTGCCGCTACTTCATGTGTTTGTCATACAATTTGGCTTAGAAGTATAATTGAGGAGCTTCACATGCCACAAGAGGAGCCAACGGAGATCTATGTCGATAATAGTTCAGCTATTGCTTTGGCGAAGAATCCGATCTTCCATAATAGAAGCAAACACATCGACACAAGGTATCACTACATAAGAGAATGCGTTGCAAGGAAGGAAGTGCAAATGAAGTATGTAAAATCTCAAGACCAAGTTGCCGACATCTTCACCAAGCCACTTAAACAAGATGCATTTTTCAAGCTAAGAAGACTACTTGGAGTTACAAATCAAGTTTAAGGGGGAGTGTTGGAAAATAAACTTGATTTGTTGAGCCCAACAAATCTTGTCAATTCACTACCATTGGGATTTGTCCATTAGGCCCATTTTAGTTTTGAGTTTAGTCCATGTTAGGAACTTCTTTACCTAGAAAGTTTATGAAAAATATCTATGTTCATGAAAAATATCTATGTTCTAGAGATATCTTAATATTAATTGTAAAAGAGTCTAGAATGATTCCATACTATATTTAATAAGTGTGTAGACTCTTCCAAAGCCCTATAAAAAAGGGTGCTCTTTCCTCATTTTATACACAACAAAAATTAAGAAGCTTAGTGCTATTATAAAATTTCTTCTCTTCTTCTCTTCCATTCTCTCTTCCACCAAATCTTCTCTCTATAATTTTCTCCCACTCCAAATTTTCTCCTCCTAGCTAGTTGGTCCACCACAATTCCAACACATGATACAAGAAGAGAGCAGAGCCGCAACAAATGAGAAGATTTAATGAAATTTCAGATGTAGTATTTGTGTGAAGATAGGAAAATTGAAATCAAATATACTCCCACAAAGGACATGTAAAACTGAAATTGGATGAAATTAAAGGTTGTGTTTGGTTATTAAAAAATCAACAATATTGCATCATGAATCCAATATTTTTATGTGAATTTTTGTCTGTTGATCCTCCATAAATTCCAATTTTGAAACAAAATTGTGGTTTAATGAAGGAAGAGAATGTCTCTTTCTCTCTCTCTATTTTTTGCTCTTCCTCACAGATTTTGAGTGAAAAATAAAGGGGGACAGTGAAAGTTGATCGTCGGATATACGTTCATGAAAGGATGTCACTGTACGTCGCTGCTAACTTTTCATACTGTAACGTGCACTAAAGGACATCGCTAAACATCGCTATAATTAAAAAATTATCGATGTTTAGCGACATCTAGCGGCATTTGTTTCTGTAGTTCCTAACATGAGTCGCTATTTGTCGTAACCCGTCGCTATCACCAATGTATTACGAGATATTTTATTATTGTCGCTAAAGTTGTATAATTTAGCGACGTTTGGTACAAAAGTCGCTGATATCATCGCTAATTTGACTTATTTTGGTAGTATCTGGCCCCAGGGGACCGAACTTGGACCGAGTTCCTCCCGGGACCGAATTTGGTCTGAATTTTGCCTGAATTCCTTCTGGGCATTGGTAGAATCTCCTGCTTCGATACTCTTTCTTCGATACGCGAATGACACTCGTCGGATTTTCCGAGCTTCTCCGACACACAGATGACGCTTGTCGCACTCCTAGATTTCTCCACATAGGTTGGGATTGGGAAACCCACTAAATACCAACAATAGGCAAAATTTTAGCAAATTTTGATTCTGTTGTTGAAATTTTCTGGAAAAAAAAAACCCTATTAAGTATGTAAATTTGTCAATATTACTAGATGCACGCCTAAGTACATTGATATATAATCTGTACCTATAAATAGAGTTATAGGGGGATGCAAGCAAAGGACAGAAGCGTTGAGTGATTGGAGAAATAAATAAGAAATAAATTAAGGAAGATGGCAGGGTCTGCAATTTACGCGATGCTGCTCATGTGGGTGTTAGGTCTCTCTGCCACCCCTTCTCATGCTCGTGTCCGACCCGATCTGCTGTAGACGCTGACTCGAGGAGGTAACTCTTTAAACATTCAACTACATGCACGCATAGAGTTGCAGCCAACTCCATTAGCTAGGGAGGACCTATATTTCGGACATGAACATTAAATTCTACGTTTCTAACAGAGCTTTTGTTCCATTTAATTTCATGGTATATATAACTAACTAGTTTGGTGTTCATTTTGGCATATATAATTACAAAGCTTTTGGAGAGAACATCGACAAGAAGTGCCACCTTTGCGGCTGTGTAGCAATTTATCCTCCACCAATGTTTTGTTTTTGTGCTGATTCCTTCAGATTCATGTCCTTCAGAATGCAAAAGCTGTGAGTGCTACTAAGGAAAGTGTGCCTGCTCGATCATCCCGTATGAATATTGCGGCGCACCTGTTACTTTGGTGAAAGAAGCTGATCAGAAGATATATGATTCCAAGTTTCGGTCTAAACCAAGGGATATCGATCGGCTACTATATGTCTTGCCATGCACACCTAGTCCTGTGTCTGTGTCTGTGTCTGTGTCTGTTAACGTATGTGTCATGTAAGTGTGCTGCGTGCTGCCTGAGAAATGGTGATAGGATTTGTCACCATTTTATGTACTGTATTATACGTACTCGGGTCTCTAAATAAAAGTGTTCTCTTGTTTCTAAAACACTAGAAGAGGATACTCAAAATTGAAGTGGAATATTGTTTATTGATTTTGCTTGATGAAAATGAGACAAGATGACGCTCTTATATAGCATATGTATTTGCATAAGTTACATGTTTATTAAAGGTATAAGTTAAATAGAAATGAGGAAACCGAAAATAAAACTTGTCATGCATATGAACATGACATATAACATAGGGTGTTTCTTCTCTTTAATTAAAGCTTGTAACTCTCTAGCTTATATTTCCAACCGCCTCCCTTAAGCTAGATCTTCACCATGCATAGTTCTTCTTTCATCTTCTGGAAAATAACTTACTTCAAGGCTTTTGTAAATATATCAGCAACTTGATCTTTTGTTCTGCAATGTCTAACATGAATCTCACCATCTTTAACCAGATCACGAATGAAATGGTACTTGATCCTGATGTGTTTACTTTTTCCATGGAAAACAAGATTCTTGGTAAGAGAAATGGGTGAAGAATTATCACAAAACAGTGTTGTACCTTCAACTTGTTCATGTTTGAGCTCACCCAAGATCCATCTAATCCATAATGATTGACTGTTGTATAATTTGAGAAAAATCCAACTTCCTGCTTCCTCTCTTCACTATCATTCAATTTTCTATTCAATACTTTCAACCATTTTGTTTTGTTTAAATTTTGACCATTTTAATATTTATTTTGTATTCATTGGTATTTTATGGGCATGTGCTTAATGACCAAATGACTACATGACTAGCCATAAAATCCTATTAAAATTCATTGAATTTGTAGGAAGGGGGTTGCCTATATATGTATCCATATTGTTAGTATTGATATACTTGAGAAGAAAAAAGGGTAACCATGTGATTCCTCCTCATCCTCCTGCACAAACATGTATTCCTTCTTTCCTTTCCATTCCAATCTTTCCTGCTCTGGGCAAGAGCTAAGTCAGGGTCAATCTCCCTGAGGTGTGCAATGACGGGATACCGGTAGAGCGGTGATTTTACCACCAGGAGAATTCGGAACAAGTCTGCGCATAGACCCCAATCAACTCTTAGGGAAGTGCTTCGTGCGCGACTTCCCCGAGGCCGGTAACTTTAATTTGATTTATTTTGTTTACAGGTTTTTAAGAAGCAATATTTCTAACAATCTAAGAGTTGATTTACATGTTTTGTTTAATTGATCTTCAAAATTAGCATTCGGCTAATGACAGAAAATTATGTAAGTTGCTCAATTGTTCTCACAATTTACATGATTAAACTAGTGTATCCAAGATTTTAAGATATATAATTGTTCTGACATGTTACCAAGAAAGCTCTAGCACATTTGTGTTAGTATGTATTTTTCTTCTCAAAATTGTATTTTTTTTAGTTCATTGGAATTATCGAACAGTTCTCATATGATGTATATCTCGTTGTCCACATGAATGGCTATTTGTCTTTTCATTAAATGATTGTTGCATTTTACTTGCCGTTCGTGGATCTATTCTAGCTAAGTATACTAAATTTTATGTGTTGATAACAAATACTCTATATCTCTCCGCCTTGGTCCTTAAATTCCACTTCCTTGATATGGGGTGATTTGTAGAAAGAAATGCTAATAAACATGCATATTTGTGCATGTATGTATGAAATATGTTATGTTGCTGCAATATACATTTGTTTTATAAATTATCGAATTGTATTTAGATGATACTTAATCTAGGATTGTTATTACTGACATGATACTATAATATGTTAATAAAATTGTAGACTCGGCATGTGATCTTGCTAGCATTATTTTTTCTTGGTAATTGATCATATATTTTTGCAAACTTCATCAATCTTATAAATTTTGCAAACTTGTTCTGATGAATTGGTTTTTGAACTAGTGAATTCGTTTTGAATGCGTGATTTATGTTATATTATAATTGATCCTTTAAACTTTTGAAGGAACAATTAATAATAATTTTTGAAATAGAAGATTGTAATAATGGCAATGCTATGGAGATTGTGGTCTTATAAGTTTATGCTTTAGCATAATCTACCATTGTTGGAGACATTATAATTCTATACATGCTGAAATTATTCGGCACAAAATTTTGATTTTGTAATTTTCATAGAGATCTTTTAATGACATATAAATATTTTCTTTATTAGTCTGAGCTAATATGTATAAATTTATACCGCCGTAACAGTTACCTGATCTTATAAGTAAAATTTTTGAATTTCGCAATTAGCTGTTGGTGTTTTTTCCTTGTAGATTTTTTTTTCTTTAGCGATTAAACCAAATTTATTTCTCAAGACCAAGTGTAACTTATATCTCATGCATAATAAATGGAAATGCACGCGACGTAGAATTAAATTTTTTTTCCTATGTAAAATTTCTTGCTATCAGCTTGAAGAAATTTGATCATTGTTTTATTTAGAGTAATACTACTATTTTTCTGAATGGTGGAGTCATTTTCATGGTTTAAAAAAAAAATTGTGGCCAAGATGCAACTCATGTTTTGAAGTGTATACTGCTTGCTTATTGTATATTGAATATTATAGAAATGTATCATTTTTGAATTGAAAAGATAGTGCCAATCCTTGGTATTTATTAGTTAAAACTTCTTAAAGGGTATAAATATTGCCAACTATCTATATATTCTTTTAGTTATTGTGCTATTCCTTATGACATTTGTGACAATTTAGTGTTTCAATTAACTTGTGTCATATGCATAAAGGCTGATAATGATAAGATAAATGTGACAATTAAAATGTGTGCATAGCTAGAGTTATATATGTTTTTATTGTCTCTTATGAAATTAATTGGTATCTTATATATATATATATATATATATTATATATATATATTAATTATATATATATATATATATATATATATATATATATATATATATTTTTATATATATTTTTTATATATATATTATAGATATAATATATATATATATTTATATATATATTTTTATATATATATTTTATATATATATATATATATATATATATATATATATATATATATAATATATATATATATATATATATTATATATATATTTAATTGGTATCTTATATATATATATATAATCTATATATATATATCTATAGATATATATATATATATATTAATTTTGGTTTCACTAACAATTAGTAATTATCTAAATGATGTAAATCACAATAGGCTATATTTTTTTTTGTTCTACCACCTGCTTTTTCATTAGATACTATGTTTTGTATTCAGAGACCCATATAGAAATAAACACGTATATATACATGCTTATATGAAATATTGGGAGCTATCATTCTTACGTTCTTCCTCTTTTGTGAATGGTTAACTAATCATTCCCACATACTAATGGTTTATATGAAACATTCTGTCATAAATATGATTCTACTACATTTTACATGTTGTTCTGACGTAGAAAATAAATAGTTAATATGTTTACACACCATTAGATCACATTAGTAATGAATGCCATATCAGTTTTCTTATCTTTCATTTTTTCTACTAATGGAGAACTCCCAATGTCACCATTCAGCTCTAATGTTTGGTCGAAGAATATTTTTTTTACTAAAGGATTCTTGCAATTCCAATTATTGTGAAATATTATTGTCATTTCTTGACTTGGAATACATAATATGTTTAGACCAGTCTGAATGGCATAATATGATCTGTTCCTTTATAGAATTTGTGGAGTAATAGTTCAAATTTTATTTCTATATCTATTAGTTTTATTTATTATTTCTTGTCTAACAAGAAATATTTTTTTATACTATTGTCTTGACATTTTTATAGTTAATATCAGTAACAATAAACATATTCTTCTTTACTGGATATATCCAGTCACTTCCATTGTCTAGAATACAACAATAACTTAACACCCTAATCCTTGGTGGATTTTTGGTTAAACTTTTATTATTAGGTAGAACACTTTGTACAAAAAGGAAAAATCTTCCTTTCTTAGTCCACTAGTTTAACACAATACATCATTGACATTTTGTCAAATATAAAAATATATGTTATTTTTAAATCTTGCATATTAAAACTTTGTAAAATTATTGTTGAAAAAGTTTGTGCATAGTTTCAGGTATATTTTTTGTTAATATGCAAACTAACCTCTATTCTCTTGAAGGTATAATCCATAGAGAGATTTTAATTTGGAAAGAGCAACATATTCGGTGACGGTAATAAAAATTTGTTTGTACTCATTCATTCTTAACATGGTCTTTGTAAAGTTATCTTCCAAATCAGAAGCATTAGAGATTGTAACTTGTTAGTACATCTCTAACATGTCAAGGGTGAAGTGAGAATAATGCAAATATCTAAAATGACGAAAATGACATTTTTTGAAGTGTTATTGGTAAGCCAAAATCAAGAGGTACAAAATTGTTTCGCTCAAGTTGAAAGGTAATTTTTCCTATTTACAATTCACATATTCTATTCATTTTGATTACGAATTTTAATTGGAGAAATATATCGTTGAAATCTATGAGCCAATTATCTTGATTTATACATATGGTTCTTTATATTATTGTATAAAAGTAATATTCTCTGCATGTTAGTTTTACATGTTTGAGCCTTAAATGACTTTATTATCACAATATTAGAATTTTTAGTCAGAAAGAAATTACAATATTGTTCTGTCAAAATATTTAGACAAATTTTATTTTTGTTTATATTTCGTGACGCTATAATTCTTTGATTCATTCAAACAATTTTGTCACAAGAAAATAGTTAGTAAAATTGCAAATTCTTTTAAATCTAAAGTTTTAAAGTTAAAATCAATTTGGATATAAGCCGAAAGGGTCCTTCTATCAACCGGACGTAAATAGCTCTAAGCGACACGGTATTTAATCGTCCCCCTGTGGACATCCGCTAGTTGGGAACCGGCCCCTAAAACTAACCCAAGTTGATCAAAACTTGATAAACTAAAGATTTGGTAAGGTCAATTAGCAAAATTCACTTAAACCATTATTCTATTACTTTAGGCTGTCTTTTTTGTAAAAATGACACATAACCATTTTGTACTCTAAATCACTTAGTCACTTACAGTTCTTATTTACCATATATATATTTTCAGTTTACAAATATCTCTCTTATCTTTCATGTACATTTCTTATAGTTTACTATCTTACTCTATTGCTTGTTTTACATTTCCTACATGATATGAACTGCATGAGAGATATTGTGTTCGTTCCTGTCCTGACTGGACATGTTGAAAATATTACAGGGGATGATGAGGAATTCTGTACCACCTACTACGGAGCACACTTAGATGACACCTGTGATTTGGTTCCATAGGAGGATCCTGCAGCAGCTGAGGACACCATCCCTATAGTCTAGGCTACATAGCTAGACTGTTTATCTTATTTTATTGCCTTTGTATTGACATTCTGAGTTGTATCATTTCTGGATGTTGAGATGTTGTGTCGTATAGACACTTACACTTATTTCCTCTGTTTGTATGTTCTATTTGAGGTTTCATGTCTATCTATTTGTACTATTTCTACCTTAGTATTGTGATTGAGTTGTACCTTCTGTATTGTCCTTCGATTGGAGAGTATATCTTGTATAGGTACATTTATACTGTGTTAGATGTATGTGACCTAGGACAGCATTCTACCACCGGTACTGCGGCATAGGCTAGACGTACCACTTTTCGTGCCCCTACACTGGGTGCGGGTCTGACACGAATGGGCGCGCAAACTGCAGCATGAACGTTCACATGATCGACAGCGCGAACAGGCATCCAATCGACAGCGTAAGGCTCGCGCAACTAAAGCGCACTATGCGCCTAACGACGATGCTGACATGCTAAGTGCAAAGTGTGCCAATAAAATGCCACATTACGCCTCATAATCCCATGGGCCCGAGTCCGAGTCCAAGTCGCTAAGCCCCTATAGGGCTTAGCTCCAATGGAATAAATTACAAAAGCATGACAAAAAGCATTAATGCTTCATTTGTTGAGTTAACCTTTTTTTCATTAGAAAAACACCCCCACATGGCACCCATGTGCCACTCCATAACATATGTGCATCTTTAAACACAAGCAAGCTTATATATAAAGATACAAGTCATTTGGCCTAGGCAATATGGGACTATGTTTCTAGTGCTTAAGGCCAAAACAACAACAAAATTGACTCAATTCGGACACGTAGCTCCTAGCAAGTAGACTCCTCTTCTTACTCCTAGGCTTCAAACTCCTTCTAGGATCTTCCTTGTAGAGAGAATGAGAGGAATAGGTGAAGGAATGGTGTAAAATGGAAGAAATTAATAGAGGAATGGAGTGGATGCCAAATTTGGAAGAATAGAGGTTATCGCAAACTGCAATGAATGAAAAGCATGGCCCGAGAACTCTTTCTCAGAGTTAAAATCCACTATTTGTGAAATAGGCTACACACGTGCCTTTAGTCCGAAGAGCACACCAACATCTTACAAACACGAGCCTTTGAAGCGCTCGACTACTTTAACTTCGCAGATGCGAAACTTGAAATTTTCCAAGTGACTTCTTTTCAACTCTTGCACAGAACTTCTAGCTGAATCGCACTGAGCACCTTGAGGCTTAGAAAGTTTTATGGCTAGGGGATTTGGAAGAGTAAGGCTTAGAGCAGATAAGGCTTAGAAGATTGAATGCTTGAGAGTAAGAGATGATTTGAAATGAGAGGAATCAAGCTCTATTTATACTAGGCAGGGGAGGCAGAGTTCGGCCAGAGTTCTGTCCCAAATATTCAAAAATTTGAATGTTGGAAAGCTCGCAGCAAGATGGTCCTAAAAATCAGGTTGCTGATTTTAAGGAGGCCGAGTTCGGTCTGCCTCAGCCAAGAAGCCTTATATGGGTAAGGGTGGTTTGGTTTGGTTCAGGAATTTGTTTGTTTGTATGGTGGAGCTTGGAGAAATATGTTTAGGGGTTGAGATGACACAGTATGACTCATACATATTTTCCTAGACTCAATAAATTAAAAATTATAGACTGAGAACAAATTACATTTGCAATGCAACAGCTTGTAGACGACGTTTGTCTTGAACTTGATGTGTCATATTGGATCATAGGTGATGTTCTGTCTTGCACTTGATGTGTCGTATTGGATCATATCAGATATCAGTTGTTAATTATCTAAATCAGATTGACTGTGATCCAGTTTTGGTCAATAATCTTTCCCATTTTGATAATTGACAAAATAATATTTGTATGTCTCAATATCCATACCTGGACACATGTTGAAGGAGAGAAGATCTTTTGCAAGTACGAAGTGGCTTCCCTGTAAATGAATATTTCTGTCCTAGTACAAAAGATTTATCCAAGCACAACAGACAGATAGATACAATGCATATACAATATCACATCTCAATATCACATAAAATATCACATAGTATGCTATTCCCCCTTGTCATTTAGCAAAATAGTGCATAGCTCCCCCATAAAGGGATATTAAAATAGACAATGAAAGATCAAACACACAACATAACCATAACCAAACGTAATAGTTAAAACTAGCAATCTGAAGATCCAGCAGATGAAACTTGCAGTCTTTAAAACATACATAAAGGAACTACATAGTGCATGAAAAGAAACTAAAAAGCAGAAACATAACTAGAGTGCATCAGAGGCATCATAAAGTAGTAGACCATAGCCATCATGGAGCAGGAGGACGGGATGGACCGACAGAATCAGATGGATTGCTGGCAGAGCGATGAGGGTCGACAAAAGCAGCATCAGGATCCAGATACCTCATGGCCCAAGGGTCATCCATCCGGTAGCCTTCGCGAGAAGGGTCCCGACCCGTAGGAAAAGGTATAGTGGGGATGTCATTGAAGAGTGTTGCTAATGGCGGTCATCTGAAGGGTGGTCCGATAATCCAGGTGAGTACAACGATCGTCTTCCAACCGGAAGCGGTCGTGCAACTTGTCTCTGATAGAATCCATGGTGGCAGGTGGTTCAGGTTGAGGGGCATCAGAATCAGATGATGCTTCCTCAGTAGGAGCAGGAGGTAAAGGTGCAGGAACAGTCCTACGAGCCTTAGAGAGGTATGCAGGAGCTCCTAAAATTGACATTCTTCTAGTGGAATGTTAAAGGCAAAAGATCATTGGAAGGTACATAGCATACACAAGTGCTTTAGGCTTCTTCCTAGCATGAATCATCTAGTCCATCATCATGCACGGAAAGTTGAATGGGATGGTGAAATGCAGATAATATAGTGCAGTAATCTCTAGGTAGGTGACTTCACCAGTAGATCTGACTTTGGGCAGGATAGAAGAAAATATAATACGATAAAGTTTATAAAAGTGTTGGTTGAGATATTTAGCACGAAGTTTACAAGGGCAAGGATTGGGTTCACACATCATGCCCTTAAAACCTTCTAGGGTGATATCGCCAACAAACTTGAAGTCACGAGCATCGACAAGGCGTTCCCAAGAATTGGGTTCAGGGAGTTACAAATACTCAGCCAAGTCGAAATCATCGAACTCAATGTCGATACCAGCTACCCAAGAATAAATCTTACAGTCATCATGAGAGAGATTGCAATAAAATATTTGTATAGCATTAAGATAAATTCTTGAAGAGGTAGACACTAGTTCATCAAGACAAAGGTCTTTAAAATTAGAGTCAAATTCAGAAAAGATGGTAAAATTAATAGGATGACCCGGCTCCACACTACATGCACAAAAATTAGAATACCATTCGTTATAAGCTTCTAACGAAACAAATATGTGCTCATTGTAGGTGTCGGCATTGGGAGGAGGAGGTGGACTGAATAAAGGGTGAGGAGGATTGATACTAGGAGGAGGATTTGATGAATAGGCTTCACTTCTACTCCTTTTTCCTCTAGAAAAAAGTCTAGGTGCCATGGAAAAAATAATGAGAGTAGAGAGGGGAAGCTACAAGAAATATACCTCAAAGAGAAGTAGTGGAAATGAAGGAGAATCCTCAAAAAGTTTTAAATCTTGAGTTTGAAAGGAAGAGATCACTAAATATGAGAGATCTAGGGTTAGGGTGTTGAAAGAAGTGGATGAAGAGAGGTGGAAGATGAAGAGAGAGGTTCAAAATTCAGAGTTTTATAAAGTAGGGCCAGCTGCAATAGCAAAAAAGTGGGGTATTGATCAAGTAGATCGGATGGCCTACAATGGCTGAAGGTTCTGGAACGACCAGACCGAGTTCAATCATAGACCGAATTCGGCCTGAGTTCGATCATAGACCGAATTCGGCCCGAGTTCGATCCTGGTGGATCCAGAACTCCATAGTTTAAAAAAAGAATAATGCTGGTAAGAAAGATAGTCTAGAAATAAAAATAGTGGATTTTATTGGCCACAAAATAAGTAGAACATGCGACAGACTTGTGAATCATTATTCGATATATGTGAATCGTCTCAGGCTAGCTGTAGGAGCCGGTTCCCAGCTAGCGGTAGTCCGAAGACATTAGGCACCGTGTCACTTAGGCTTTTACACCTTGTTGTCAGAAGGAGCCTTTTGGCTTATACCCAAAACAATGTAACATATACGGATTTTGATTTAACAAGTACCGACTGTCGGATGTCCTAACCCGTCCATATACGGAACACTTGTATTCTAGAACACATAGTACATGTGATTTGATTCGTGTTGACATATGGTCCATTGGTTTATATTAGTCGTGCTCTCATATTATTTTCGTGTCTTAATTATACCTTCAACTGTTCCATGTCATAATTGTATTCTCAAACTGTTTTTCAAGATATAGAGGTCTCTTTTGGTATCATGTTATATTCACCTATCTTTATTGCTATTTTGCGTACTTTATATATATTATGTAGCGTAGTGTTATGGTGATCTTGCTCCAATCCTGACTGTATAACTATTTTTTCAGCTTTAGACGACGTGGTTTGCCCGAGCTTTATGGTGCGTATCTTAGTGACACTGACGTTGCCAATGTGTCGGTTGCTTCTTCTGATGCGGAGTAGCATATTTCTTCCTTATGCTCTTTCGTGTTATTCTTAGCAAGTGAGCTTAGCGGACTTTAGTTCTAGTTGTTTTAAATTTATTTTTAGCGAGTTTGTTTCTGAGACTAGCTAATTTGTAGTGGATCTTTCTTTAAATTATTTATTGAGACTTTTAAGTTTAATCTCTTTATCTTGTCTTAGTTGTGGATGATATATGTGGACTGTGTACTTGTATGGATAATGCTTATCATAGATAGCGTACTACCGTCGACACTGCAGCGTAGGCTGGGCTTGGCCACGAACTCGTATCCGAAAAGCGGGTGCGGGTCGTGACACCATGAGTGCTTGATCATCACCTTTGGTGTCATCATCGTCTGTTTCATCTGGTGTAGTCTTTCGGTGATGAACTCTTAGAGCGATTTCTTTTTTCTTTGGAGTAGATTCTTCAAAGTCCTTGAGGTCGATCTCATGCGTTTAGTTTGCCTATCAGAGTCTCTAGAGACATGGTGGTGAAATCGTTGCCTTCGATGATTGTTGTGGCTTTAGGGTTCCAGTTCTTTGTTAGTCCCTTAGCACCTG
>JANAVB010029309.1:0-100810 GCA_029216955.1 Iris pallida | reverse complement strand
GCAGTTTCAATTCGGACAGGAGCTACCCAATTGGGAAGATTCGCTTGAAGTGCCAAATCGGCAATCTTCAATCAGAAGTGACCTGTTACGTCATAGATGCGGACACTTCCTACAATATCCTCCTGGGGCACCCTTGGATACACGATTACATGATTGTGCCTTCCACGCTGCACCAGTGCTTCAAGTTGTTGGCCCATTCCACGGTCACACCCGATTTCGATAATCAACATATACTTTAGTCAATACACAAAATGTAGAAAATGCTGCTAACTATTTCAGGATGCATGAAATCATATTCAACGGACGATGTACTGCAAATCAAAGCGTCAAAGTCTCAAAATCTTCTGAAGACTTTTCTACTTTTATTCTGTATTTTACATTTCATTGAGTCTAGGAATTACTTTGTGAAATCAATTATGGTCATACTGGCTTAGGGTTAAAATTGTCCTCCTTTCTAGAATCCTATTTTTACCCTTTCCTATTTTCGGTTACAAATATTTCAAAAACATATTTCGAAAATATTCTTTTCAAATGATTTTACAAATAACCAAAAACCAGTTTGAAAACTGTTTTTACAAAAGATTTTTAAAATATCTCCTGACAGAACTCCCAGCCGAGTTCGGCCCGAGTTCGGTCCGAACTCTGACCGAGTTCGGTCCGAACTCTGACCGAGTTCGGTCAGTTTGTATTCAAACTTCAGTTGCCTCCAAATCTGCGAGCAACGTCTATTTTGTGAGATATTTGCACCCGAACTCTGCCCGAGTTCTGCCCGAGTTCGGTTGGTGAAAACACCTATAAATAGAGAAGAACTTTTCACTTCAAATCATCAATTCATTCTTCATCTTCTCTTCTCTACTATTCAAGTGTTTTCTAAACGATCTAAGATTTTCAAATCTCACCTACACATCTCTTAGCCAAAAGCCAGTACTATCAGAGTTGATTTAGAGTCTTTTGGTTACTCAAGAGTTGTAAGAGGTCGTTCAAGTTTCAACAACTTTTCTGTTGTGGAGCCGGTCGTGCGCTCGCCTCTAAGCACGGTGTTGTGAAGCCGGTCGTGCGCTTGTCACCAAGCACGGTGTTGTAAGAGATTGCAAGCTCTCAGTTAAAGCTTGTGCCATAGTGGATTAACATCGAGCAAGAGTACTCGAGACTGGATTAGTCCTCTCAGAGGGATACCAGTATACATCGCTGTGTCACTGAGTTTGATTCTCCTATCTTTATTTACTGTCTCTTACATATCTGCCATGGTTTAATTTTTTAATTGGTGATTATATTTCCGCTGCACACACGCACTCTATTCACCCCCCCTCTAGAGGTGCTCAACGATCCTACAATTGGTATCAGAGCATGTTATATTCTTATATAACATACCCTAGAGAGTATATATATGGCAGCCGTGAAATCTATATTCAACGGTGAAGGGCAATCCACAAATAGACCTCCCCTATTTGATGGAACAAATTACACTTACTGGAAAACACGTATGACTTTCTTTCTTAAGTCTCTAGATTTTGATCTTTGGTCAATAGTCATTGATGGGTATAAGAAACCACCACCTACAGTGGTTGAAGGTATTCTTATGGAAAAGCCGCATGACAAGTACACCGATGCTGAAAAAGCAAAGGCTAGTCTTGATGCTCGAGCCATCAATGCACTATTCTGTGCAATTGACAAAACCGAGTTCAACAGAGTTTCAACCTGCAAGACGTCTCACGAAATTTGGAAACTTCTTGAGGTAACCCATGAAGGGACTTCCCAAGTGAAAGAATCCAAAATTAGTAGACTGACTCAGGAATATGAATCTTTTAAGATGAAACCCGGTGAGTCAATTACACAGATGTTTACTCGTTTCCTTGATATAACTAATCCTCTGCAATCTCTTGGTAAAGATTACAGCAATCACGAGAAGATTAGAAAGGTGCTGCGGGCTCTAACAAAAAATTGGAATCCAAAGGCCACAGCAATTATTGAAGGAAACGACCTCACCACAATGTCGTTGGAAACTTTGATGGGCAAGCTCATGGCCCATGAACTCGACTTGCAAGATTTTGAAGAAGCAACACCAAAGGAGAAAACCATTGCCTTCAAAGCTCATGCAAGAAAGCCGACATACAATGATTCCGATGAAGAATCCTCAAGTGGTGATGAACAAGCCCTACTTGTGAAGAACTTCAGAAAGTACCTAAAGTTTACAAGCAGAAAGAAGAAAGACGTCCAAGAAAGCAATGAAGATGAAACCATATGCTTTGGATATAAGAAATCAGGGCACATAAAGAAGGACTGTCCAGCTACCAAGAAGAGCAGTCCATATGACAGATCAAGATCAAGCAGAAAAGCTACAACTGGTCGAAAGTATGCCAACACAAGTATCTGGCATGAAAGCGACGCCAGTGATTCTGAAGAAGATGATAGACCCTGCGGAAATGCAAATGTCTGTCTTATGGCATTTGACAAGGTATCTTCAAACCCTCTATATGATGATTTTACTTTCGATGAGTTAGAAAATGCCTTTAGCGATTTACTTGAAGAACACAAAAATGTGCTTGACAAGTATAAGCAATCTCGAAAAGAGATTAAGGCATACACAACCGAGTTAGCTAGACTGTCCAATCTTATTCAAGATATTAAAGAGACGTCTAGTACCGGTAACACGGAAGAGATAGCCAAACTCAAGGTAGACTATCATGAGGCTATCCTCACTATTCAAAAGAAAGAAAGAGATTATGGTAAGATGCAAAAACTGTATGACACAGAGAAGAGGATGCACTTAGTAACAGAACAGAGACTCTCAGTTATGACTGCTAAATATGAAGAGTCTATTGCGATTTCTAAAAAGTTAGAAATCAAGTTAGGCAAACAGGAAATGCCTGTGACACAGCCTAATTTTAGTCCTAATGCAAAGCATACACCTAAGAGGACTAAAAACAAGAAAGCACAGAAGAAACACGATTATCATCATGCTTTCACTTATAGGTTCTCCAAGAAACCAAACAAGCATGTGAACACAGTTTCAACCACATCTGGTTCTAAACTGACTTGCACTTATTGTGGTACACACGGACACATATCACAGTATTGTCTTGCAAGAAAGCTTGTTGATAATCATACTTTAGTCTGGAGACCTAAAGCTAATCAGTATAGACCCTTCAGAAAATGGGTACCAAAGGATTCATCTACTTGTTTTGTAGGTGGACCTTCAACCCTCTCATACTAGAAGCAAATGGATCCTCGATAGCGGATGTTCGCGACACATGACTGGTGATGCATCTTTATTCGCTACGCTATCGATGAAGAAAGAAGGATACGTCTCCTTCGGAAATAACTTGAGAGGTGATATTATAGGTAATGGTACTGTAGGTATTTCTCCTTATCCAATAATAAAGGATGTTTGTCTAGTAACTGAATTGAAACATAACCTATTGAGCATAAGTCATTTGGCAGATAATGGTTATGGTATCAATTTTGTGAAAGATAAATGTACCATATATGATATGTCATCTGGTGATCCCGTATATAAAGGGATTAGAGAAGACAATATTTATGTTTTCTTTTTGGAGAATACTAATAATGCAGGAAGGTGCCTAGTAGCCAATCAAGATGAAAGCTGGCTATGGCACATGAGACTAGGACATGCAAACATGGATACTATCTCACGTCTGAACACAAAGAAGTTGGTAAAAGGAGTCCCAGAAATTCCATTCAAGAGAGACATGGTATGTGCTGACTGTGAAAAGAACAAAGCACATAGATCTTCTTTTAAATCCATCAACGCTGTAAGTACTTCGAGACCTTTGCAGTTGATTCATATGGATTTATTTGGTCCAAGTAGAGTCGCTAGTCTTGGCGGTAAACTCTATGCTTTTGTCATTGTTGATGATTTCTCTCGTTTTACATGGGTTTACTTTTTATCAAACAAAAGTGATGCTATTTTTGAATTTCAGATATTTTGTAAAAAGGTACAAAACGAAAAAGGCTTCATGATTACTCGTATCCAAAGTGATCATGGTGACGAATTCGAAAATTCTGATTTCAAAAAGTTTTGTGATGATAGTGGATATTACCACGAATTTTCTTGTCCTAGAACTCCCCAACAGAATGGTGTTGTGGAGCGGAAGAACCGTACTCTAAACGAAATGGCTAGAGTCATGCTTAATCAGCATAATCTTCCTAAATATTTTTGGACAGAAGCTGTTAGTACAGCCTGTCATATTTTAAATAGGGTGTTAATTCGACCTATCTCGAAGAAAACACCATATGAGCTTTGGTTTGGAAGAATTCCAAACATTTCTTGTTTTAAAGTTTTTGGTTGTCGCTGTTTCATCCTGAACACCAAGGATAACTTGGGTAAGTTCGACTCCAAAGCAGATGACAGGATATTTCTCGGATATGCTGCTAAGAGTAAGGGATATAGAATTTTAATAAAAGATCTTTGATTGTTGAAGAAAGTATTAATGTTACCTTTGATGAGTTGAATAGTCATAGATCTAGCGACAGTGATGATGAAGATGCACCTACAAAGACAAAAAAGAGTTCTGAGAAAGATCCTACCAAAGAGGCAAGAACTGATAAAAGTTTCGAAGATGCAGGAACTGAGAAGAGCCTTGTGAAAGGTATGGCCCAAAGATTCGAATCATTGAGATTCAAACCAGATCATCCAGAAACTCTCATAATAGGTGATGTATCCAAAGGTGTAAGTACTCGTTCATCTCTTAGAGATTCTGAAGTAGCAGCTAATGTAGCATTTATTTCACAAATAGAACCTAAGAATGTTGATGAGGCTTTTTCTGATGAATTTTGGATTTCTGCCATGCAAGAGGAACTTAATCAATTTGAGAGAAACCAAGTTTGGGAACTTGTTCCTAAACCTATTGGTCAATCGGTAATTGGTACCAAATGGGTGTTCCGAAATAAACTTAGTGAAGATGGACAAGTTCTACGCAACAAAGCACGTCTAGTTGCACAAGGTTATAATCAAGAAGAAGGAATTGATTATGATGAGACCTATGCTCCTGTTTCTAGACTAGAAGCCATCCGCATGTTTTGCGCTTTTGCTTGTTTTAATGATTTCAAACTTTTTCAAATGAACGTGAAAAGCGCATTTTTAAATGGTTATTTGAAAGAAGAGGTTTTCATGAAACAACCCCCTGGTTTTGAAGATTTTCAAAAACCTGATCATGTTTTCAAGCTTAAGAAAGCACTTTATGGACTCAAACAAGCACCTCGTGCTTGGTATGAACGCCTAAGCGCCTTCTTACTTGAAAATAGTTTTTCAAAAGGCAAGATTGATACTACTCTTTTTATTAAATCCATGAATAATGATATACTTCTAGTGCAAATTTATGTAGATGACATTATCTTTGGTTCTACTAATGAACAACTCTGTCAAGAATTTGCCAAGTGTATGCAGAGTGAATTTGAGATGAGCATGATGGGAGAGCTGAACTTCTTCCTAGGATTGCAAATCAAACAACACTCGAACGGAACATTCATCAACCAAGCCAAGTACACGAAGGACATACTGAAGAAGTACGACTTCGAGAATGTAAAGCCAATTGGGACTCCTATGGCTACATCTACAAAGCTTGATGCTGATGAAAGTGGCAAACCTGTTGATCAGCGTAAGTATCGAGGTATGATTGGTAGTTTATTATATTTAACTGCTAGTCGCCCTGATATTATGTTTAGTGTTTGCATATGTGTACGATATCAGGCAAACCCTAAGGAATCACATCTTAGTGCCGTTAAGCGTATCTTTCGATACCTTAAAGGAACTTCTACAGTTGGCTTATGGTATCCCAAAACCAAATCCTTTGACCTTATAGGTTACTCCGATGCGGATTTTGGTGGATGCAAAGTGGACCGTAAAAGTACCAGTGGCACATGTCATTTCTTAGGAAAGGCCTTAGTCTCTTGGTTTAGCAAGAAACAAAATTCAGTAGCATTATCAACAACTGAGGCTGAGTATATCGCCGCAGGACGTTGTTGTGCTCAAATTTTGTGGATGAAGCAAACCTTAGAGGACTACAATCTGCACTATACAAATGTTCCTATTTATTGTGATAACACTAGTGCAATTAATTTGACTAAGAACCCTATTTGTCATTCACGCACAAAGCACATAGAAGTTAGACATCATTTTTTACGTGATCATCAACAACACGGAGATATTTGCTTAGAATTTATTGATACTGAACATCAACTAGCTGATATTTTCACTAAACCATTGGCTGAAGACCGTTTTAGCATCTTGAGGCGTGAGCTCGGCATTCTTGAATTCTCGGATTCTTAAAACATATGGTAATTAAAACTGCATTTATAACTTGACAATTTATTATTTAATGAAAATTATTTTTGGGGACAAACTTACAAAGGGTATGTCTGTCACCACGGCTACGGTCGAAGCGAAGCGGTACTTAAGAGTTCCCCGGTGAACCACCGTTAGCTGGGACAACCCCTATAGTTAACCCGAAAATAATAGCAGTTATTTAATAAACCAGTCAAATATTACTTTTTACAGTCTTTATTTACCTGACTGCTTTGACTGTCTCGGGAATGCAAGTGGCCGAACTCGGCCCGAACTCTGACCGAGTTCGGACCGAATTCGGACCGAGTTCGGTCGGCGCTGTGATACCTCATGATCCTCCCGGTGCGGACGACCCAGCGTTGTGATATGGATTCAGCCATGGGATAGTGGATTTAGTTTTGATTTAGTTGATGCAGTTTATGTAGTAGTTTTATTTTTATTTCATGTCTAAACTGTTTCAGTTAGACTTTATCAGTTGTACTTTTTGGATCATTAGTGGAACCTCTATGATATTTCAGTTTATTATAGTTCATTTTATTCCAGTTGTCTATGCTGTGATTACTTCTTTTTACTTCACTTTGTCGTGTCTATTCTATTGTTGGCTTCATGACTTACGGGGGAGCCTATTCATTTTACTACTTGACAAAGGGGGAGAAAAAGAGTATACCAAACGCATATCCAAAACAAAAACAATTCTATTTTTTTAGGTATTTTTGTTATTTTGTTCTATTTAATATAAATATATTTTGGTATAGACTCAAGTTTGTCAATTATCAAAATGGGGGAGATTGTTGGCCCATTCCACGGTCACACCCGATTTCGATAATCAACATATACTTTAGTCAATACACAAAATATAGAAAATGCTGCTAACTATTTCAGGATGCATGAAATCATATTCAACGGACGATGTACTGCATAAATCAAAGCGTCAAAGTCATCAAAATCTTCTGAAGACTCTTTTCTACTTTTATTCTGTATTTTACATTTTATTGAGTCTAGGAATTACTTTGTGAAATCAATTATGGTTATACTGGCTTAGGGTTAAAATTGTCCTCCTTTCTAGAATCCTATTTTTACCCTTTCCTATTTTCGGTTACAAATATTTCAAAAACATATTTCGAAAATATTCTTTTCAAATGATTTTACAAATAACCAAAAACCAGTTTGAAAACTGTTTTTACAAAAGATTTTTAAAATATCTCCTGACAGAACTCCCAGCCGAGTTCGGCCCGAGTTCGGTCCGAACTCTGACCGAGTTCGGTCAGTTTGTATTCAAACTTCAGTTGCCTCCAAATCTGCGAGCAACGTCTATTTTGCGAGATATTTGCACCCGAACTCTGCCCGATCTCTGCCCGAGTTCGGTTGGTGAAAACACCTATAAATAGAGAAGAACTTTTCACTTCAAATCATCAATTCATTCTTCATCTTCTCTTCTCTACTATTCAAGTGTTTTCTAAACGATCTAAGATTTTCAAATCTCACCTACACATCTCTTAGCCAAAAACCAGTACTATCAGAGTTGATTTAGAGTTTTTTGGTTACTCAAGAGTTGTAAGAGGTCGTTCAAGTTTCAACAACTTTTCTGTTGTGGAGCCGGTCGTGCGCTCGCCTCCAAGCACGGTGTTGTGAAGCCGGTCGTGCGCTTGTCACCAAGCACGGTGTTGTAAGAGATTGCAAGCTCTCAGTTAAAGCTTGTGCCATAGTAGATTAACATCGAGCAAGAGTACTCGAGACTGGATTAGTCCTCTCAGAGGGATACC
Organism: Iris pallida; assembly: GCA_029216955.1. Classification (NCBI taxonomy): domain Eukaryota; kingdom Viridiplantae; phylum Streptophyta; class Magnoliopsida; order Asparagales; family Iridaceae; genus Iris; species Iris pallida. The sequence continues at coordinate 92,743 of JANAVB010029309.1, read as the reverse complement.
AGTATACATCGCTGTGTCACTGAGTTTGATTCTCCTATCTTTATTTACTGTCTCTTACATATCTACCATAGTTTAATTTTTTTAATTGGTGATTATATTTCCGCTGCACACACGCACTCTATTCACCCCCCCTCTAGAGGTGCTCAACGATCCTACACAAGTATGTCGATAAATACGGCTTCGTAAGGACAGATTTCGTCGACATCGATCCCTTCAAAGGGGTCGAATCCTACTACTCAGACTCCTGCTTATACGAAAAGTCGAAGAGGCACCTTGGTGAAAGAGATGTGCAAGCCCGAACTGAGACAGCCACAGGATCAGAAGAACCTCTGACGATCCACCTCCAACCTCGCAAACCTGGCAAGTCCATACCCCTTACGGCCGCTCTGCGTAAGGACGCAATCAGCCTCTCGGCACAAGAAGGGCAAATGATAATTCGGCTGCCAAGATCCGGCCAAGCGCCAAGACCTACGACGGAGCCACTGACAATCAGACTGCCTAGAGTCGGCCAGCCACAAACGGAGAAGCTCAATCCCTCTGACAAGCCAATGACGATACGTCTTCCTAAAAAGAATCGTCAGCCCGATGCAAAGTCTGGGGCTTCTAGTGAGCCAACCACTCCCCGCCCAGCATCGAGTACCAAACTGGGGGTTGCTAGTTTGCCAAGGACTCCACGTTCTGCTCCACCAGCAGAACCCCTGATGATCAAGTTGCCTAAGTCATCCTCTCAGTCTTCATTTATACCGGGGGTGGCCGAAGAAGAACCAGAATTGGCCAAGTATGTGGCCGCTCACACTGATGTTCCATCCGCAGATGATGTAATCCCATTAGAAAAGATACCTTACTTCATCAATAAAGGGCTATCTTTGGACTATATCGAGCTTAATAAGCTTTGTGCAATGTATGCTATGGAACACGGTATAGGCACTCACCTACATACACAGGTGACAAATGTTTACACCACAAATCAACTTACTCCCGTAGAAGACGCTTACCGTATAATCGAGGGAGAGGACCATCCAATCATCTTCGGTCGGATGAATGATCCACAGCCCTTCACCATAGAAGAAGTCGATCTCGAATCGGACGTCGGAAGACTGCCTCTCTATCTATATAGCCCCCAATCCAACAACCTCATGCAGAAATAGGGGTATGATCTGGAGACTACGCCAGGTCTAAACTACGACACTGGTCGATGATTACCTTTAAAGTCGCCAGTCCCGGCTGGCAAACCACAGGACTACTACAACAAGACCCAATGCGGACTGGGATATGTTACGACTGCAACGACCCCTGAAAGCTCAGATGAGGAATGCGACTGGCATTCACACTCGACCGGATCACCAACTTCTGATTCGGATATCAGCATCAGGGTTGTTTTCAGGCAAGTCCTGTCTGTCAATATGGCATTCGCCGATGCTTAAGAAGAAGGTGAAGACTTTCCTGAACTCCTCGAGTTTGAGCCGTGGGCCCAATAGCTGGATGCGCAATGGGAGAAGCGGTTTGAACAAAGAGAGCCTCCTACTGAAGATGAGGTCATACAAGTGGATCTCGGCAGCGACTCCTCTCCAAAGCCCATCTTCGTTAGTAAGAATCTGAGCGACGAAGAGCAAGAATCACTACTACAACTCGTCAGAGAATATATCGACGTGTTCGCCTGGAGATACGAAGATATGCCGGGACTGACCCCGATATTGCACTTCACAAACTCAACATTCGTCCAGACGCAAAACCAGTCAAGCAACAGCAACGTCGGTTCCGTCCTGACGTCATGAATGCTATTGAAGCCGAAGTCAACAAACTGATAGCCAGCGGCTTCATTCGTGAGGAACAACATCCGGACTGGGTCACCAATATAGTATCGGTCCTCAAGAAGAAAGGAAAGATTCGAATCTGCATCGACTTCCGCAATCTGAACGAGGCGTGTCCCAAAGATGAGTTCTCCCTCCCTGTCACAGACATCATGATTGACAACACCTGCGGCTTCGAACGTATGTCATTCATGGATGGCTTCTCGGGGTACAACCAAATTAAGATATCTCCCGACGACGAAAAGCATACATCATTTCGAACACCAATAGGCACGTTCTGCTATACGGTCATACCTTTCGGTCTAAAGAACGCTGGCGCCACCTATCAGAGAGCTATGAGCATCATCTTTAGAGACCATTTACGCAAAATAGTAGAATGCTATGTTGACGATATCGCCGTCAAAAGCCGCTCTAAGGAAGATCATCTTCACGATCTAAGGACAGTGTTCGACCTAATACGAGCGCACAATTTGAAAATAAACCCCACGAAATCCTTCTTGGGCGTATCCAGCGGGAAGTTCTTGGGTTTTATCATCACCTCCCAGGGTATCCACGTAGACCCTGAGAAGACGAAGGCAATCATGGAGATGGGTCCCCCGAGAAATCTTCGAAAAATTCGAGGCCTCCAAGGGAGGTTAGCTTACATCAGGAGGTTCATCTCCAACCTCTCCGGGCGATGTCAGCCATTCACCCATCTCATGAAGAAGGGCGTCTCATTCGTATGGGATGAAGAATGCCAGCGTGCTTTCGACAGCATCAAAGAATATTTGTCGAACCCTCCAGTCCTGGTGGCCCCGATCGCCGAAAAACTATTTCTGCTCTATGTACGAGAAATAGAGCACTCCTTCGGCGCTCTGCTAGCACAAAACAACGATGCAGGCCATGAGCAGGCTATATATTACCTCAGCCGAATGATGATAGGGCCGGAACACCGATACACTGCCGTGGAGAAGGAATGCCTCGCCCTGGTATTCGCCATTCAAAAGATGCGACACTATGTCACGGGACAAACCATACATGTGATATCACGAGTCAACCCCCTCAGGGACCTCATGACTAAACGAGGGGCACTCAGCTCTCGCCTCGCTACATGGACAATATTACTGTCCCCCTACCATATGATCTTCGTTCCAAAAAGGCTGTTAAAGGTCAAGCTCTGGCAGACTTTTTAGCAGCCCACCCAGGCTCAGAGTCGGCCAGAATATACGAAGAAATCCAGATGAGGTCGCCGACTCGCATGCGACCTCTCACAATGATATATGGTGAATGTTCTTCGACGGTGCTTCGAGGACCGGACCCAAGGGCAACATCGTCGTCGGAGTCGGGGTGGTGCTGGTTTCTCCTTCCGGACTGGTGATCAATTGCGCTTACTCTCTCACAGAACCCTGCTCTAACAATGTGGCCGAGTACACGCTTTAGTCATTGGCCTCTAATTTACAAGAGAGCTGGGGGTAGAATATCTTGAAGCATACGGCGATTCATAATTAATCGTCAATCAGATCCGGGGTTCGTACGAAGTCCGTCATGAAGACATGATCCCCTATCACCAAATAGCGATCAATATCATCTCGTGATTTGAAGGGTTCTTCATCGAACACGTCTCCAGACTCCAAAATATCGAAGTCAATGCCCTAGCAGGCCTTGTCGCTTCCCTAGCAGTGTCGAACCATATTCATTATTTGGTGGACGTGATGGGCCATGAACTGGTCTGTCCCAAGAACAACGTTCAATTCGTGGCGAGTTATTCTGCTCAGACGATCGACGAAGTACCAGACTGGAGACAACCATTCATTGACTTTGTAGTCTACGATATTCTGCCGGAGGACCCAAAGGAAGCCACCTCTATCAGAAGGCGTTCTTTCAGATTCTTCTACGATACAGAGATGAAAATGCTGTATCGCCGAGCCTACGATGGATTATTTCTTTGATGTCTGTCAAACGCAGAAGCCAAAGAAGCCGTACGCGAAACCCACGATGGTGTCTGCGGGGCCCATCAGCCTAGTCCAAAATTGCAAGACCGTCTTCGCCGAATGGGCTACTACTGGCCCTCGATGGTAGCAGATGCGATAGACTATACAAGGAAGTGCAAAGCCTGCCAAGTCCATACGGACTTCATCCACCAGCCATCCGAATTTCTACATCCGACAGTGGCATCCTGGCCATTCGAAGCATGGGGAATGGATATCATCGGTCCGATCACTCCACCTTCTTTCCAAGGACATCGCTTCATACTCGCCATCACAGATTACTTCTCCAAATGGGCGGAAGCTGTTCCGCTTGCAGAAGTGAAGACTTCAAACGTGATCAGCTTCCTCAAGCATCACGTCATCTATCGCTTTGGACTGCCCCGAAGGATCATCCACGATAATGGTCCGCAGTTCGTAAGCCACGCCTTCTATCAATTCTGCGACAAACATCGAATTCAGAATATTGCTTCGACGCCATGCAATCCGACAGCGAATGGGTTGGCAGAAGCATTCAACAAAATCATCATCAAGTTGCTCAAAAAGTTCGTATCATCCAACAAACGCGACTGGAACGAGAAACTTGGTAAATGCTTATGGACGTACCGTACTACAGTCCGAACAGCCACAGGGAACACACCATTCTCCCTGGTGTACGGGAGTAAGACAGTTCTTCCGTTGGAGACTCAAAATCCCTCGCTCCGCGTTGCTCTCACTTACCAATTGACGACGGACGATAACTACCGTCGCCGGCTACAAGAGTTGGAGGCCTTAGATGAAAAGCGCCTCTTGGCTCAGCAACGAATCGAGCTATACCAAGCACGCATCTCCGGAGCCTTCAACAAGAAGGTTAAAATCAGAACATTCCAAGTGGGCGATCTCGTTCTGGCAGTTCGAAGGCCGATGGTTATGACTCATAAAACCGCCGGCAAATTCCAGCCAAAATGGGAAGGTCCATTTATCATTGAGGCTGTATTCTCCAACGGTGCTTACCGCATCGCAAAACAAAATGGAGACTTGTTCATGTTGCCCGTCAACGGCAAGTTCCTGAAGAAATATTATGTCTAAGCGACATTCTCCAAATCTCAGATTATTGAGTTATGTACCCGCCGGTACCGCTGAACTCACATTCACAAAATCCCAGATTATTGAGTTATGTACCCGCCGGTACCGCTGAACTCACATTCTTCGAATCCCAGATTATTGAGTTATGTACCCTCCAGTACCGTTGAACTCACATCCTCAAAATTCCAGATTGCTGAGTTATGTACCCTCCAGTACCGCTGAACTCACATTCTTCCTCCAAATATTCCAGATTATCGAGTTATGTACCCGCAGGTGTCTCTGAACTTACATTTCGGTCACTCTTTTAGGAGGTAAGTCATGTATGATCATACCTCTGAACTTATTCTTCTGAAAGAGCTCCTCCCTCATGATCCACTACCCGCACTCTCAGTGCACAAAAAGGGTAACAGATCCACAAAATTTCCAAAACGACCGCGTCGATGTTACCTCTGAGTCGTCTCACTTCCGCCAAAAACAAATCACCCCTCTACATAAAACTTTCATGTCCTCATTACCTCTGAGTCGTTCTATGTACCCCTTCATGGAGCCCACTCTTGCCATGTCCTCATTACTTCTGAGTGGGAAGGCTCCATCGAAGAAACCCTCATGCTTGCCATGTCCTCATTACCTCTGAGTAAGTATGCTGGTTCTCTCTCAACTTATTATCCGTTTCCAAAACTAGGGTACGCCAAGGATAATAGGTCCACAAAAAGTCTCTCATTGGGGCAACTACTACAAAACAAAGAATAAAGCAAATGTATTCCGGTCATTCAAAAGCGGTGACATTCACATAACTACATCTCACAAGCAAGCCAAAAAGTTCTCTGTCATTTTCATTCAGACAAAAGGGAAGAAGATTACATCGATGTCCAAAAGAAGCAAGACATAAACTGCAGCTAAAGACAGACAGAAATATCCAGACAAAGACAGACATTTGTGAAAGTCCACGAATCCTAGTTGCGGGGACGCATATACCAATCCCTCAACCATTTTGCATATGAAGGATGTATTTGAGCAAGTTCCTCGTCCGAAATAGAAAGATCAGAACTTCCAGTACTACCGCCGTCAGACTGGGGCTCCTCCTTTACACCAATGGACGCCAGCTCTCCTTTCTGTTCCTCCGCTTCTGGTGTTACCTACACCTTAACAAGCAATGATTCTTGTTTGAAAGGGGGCAGCAACTCTTCCTTCACAATGATCTCAGCCTTCGGCAGGGTTGCTGCAAGAATCAAAGACAAAAAGAAACAAAGTCAAAAGATAGTCAGAGCCTTATGCGGCACAGTCCAAAAGGGGAGTTCATACGGCTCGATGCAGCACAGCCTCAGGCGGCCCAATTTAGACGAACTTATACGGGCTCGATTCAGAGTGACTCATGCGAATCTGTTCGAAGGGTCACCATGCGGTCCAGTTCGTGAAGTGTTTATGCGATCCACTAAAACAACTCCCATGCGGCTCGAACATGGGGTCCCCATACGGCTCGGTTATGGGATACGTATGCAGCCCATACAATTCGAACAGTCTACATTAAAGGCTTGTGCATAAAGCATGCAACAGAGCCGTTGTTAGGGTTTCAAAGTATATGACTTTCCCAAATCCTTACCCTTAACAGCAGGATGAACGTCGGAGTGAGCTTCGAGTGCCGCAGCCGACGTCGAGGCCGCACCCTTACCCTTCGCCGCAGCCTTCGCCGCAACCTTGGAGGACTTGGGAGCCATTGCTCATGATCAGAAAAGGAAGATGAAGACAAGAAAGCTAGGGCAAGAGCAGAAAGTAAAGAAGTCTTCTTTCCAAAAACACGCTGCTATTTATAGACGAAGCCCATAGACCGACGCATCGATCTATGTGCAATAAACCGACTCTTCGGTTATCAAGGCAATCCGACTATTCAAGGCTAAACTCTTGGGATCCTGCCTCAAAAAGCGGCTTTAAAACTGGCAGCAAATCAAAGGCAATCAATGCAAAGATTTGCACACGCGGCATGAAGACGTAGCAAGGAGCCTATGCGGCCAGACAGCCTATGCGGCTCAGATGGCCATGCGGCTGAGGAGGCCATGCGGCTGAGACATCCATGCGGCCAGAATATCCTATACGGCCCGAAGAATTTTTACATGGCCATGCTTCTTATTCAAAGTATTTCAATTTTGCAAATTGAAAACTTTGAAGGGGGTCTTGTAGAAGCAAGGAAAAGAATAAAGAAAGACCTATGCGGCTCCGACAGAGAGGTACCCATGCGGCTCAGGATCCCCATGCGGCTCAGAAGTCCATGCGGCTCAGGGGTCCATGCGGCTCGGATAGATCCATGCGGCTCAGAAAGAAGCCACGTGGCCTTCAACAGTTCTTCTCTACATTCGGCTGCATTTAATGCCCTAACGGCTGCTCTGACAAATAACAGCCATGATAGCTCTGACATAAAGACGCAATAATGACTGACATGATGGCGTGTTCATGGAAAAGAGGAAAAAATCTCCTTACAGCTAGCAAAATTCAATAAGTCCCGAGGCCACTCCATGCGGCCGCTCACTTCATGCGGCTGCCCATCTGTATGCGGCTGCCTATCCCCATGCGGCTGCCTATCCTCATACGGCTGCCCCTCTGCATGCGGCTGCCTATCCTCATGCGGGTGCCCATCCCCATGCGGCCGCCCATCCACGTGCGGCTGCAGGTTTCATGTGGCTGAGAGGACCCCCCCATATGCGGCTCGGCCAGAACGGTCCAATTGAGACACGTGGTGCTCTTCGCTACAATTGAGACACATGGCAGTCTTATCTTTCCTGGAACTATGGGTGCTAACAAATCCTAACAAAATTAGACTTGCTGCAATCGTCATAATTGCCCTGATCAAATCAAATCAAGCAAATTGGACACATGGCAGGCTATCACAAATCACGAAGATTCATGGCAATCAATATTTATTGCCCACAGAGATTTGATGCAATCCACATTAATTTTCTAGATTTGCAACAATCAGAATTAATGGCCCGGATTAATTGATCCTTAACCGCCGACTTCTCAAGGAGACAATCATTTGCAAACCCTAATGATGACACCCTCACTTCTAAATAGCAAGGTGCCATTCCCTTGCGAACCCCTGGAGAGCTGGAGAATTTAGGAGGAGGAGAGCAGAGAAAAGAAGAGAGAGCACTACAGAGACATCCAGAGATCCAGCGACCGAAGACGCAAGGGAGTCTGCCCACACGTCCAAGAGCATTTCTTCACCGGAGCCAAGGCTGCATCCGATCGTCCAAGGAGTAAGGCAGAGCTGCCGTCGCTTTCTCGAGCCTCTACCGTCACCCCCCAGAATCTAAAATAAACAATTGTACATAGATTGCTGTACCTAGGTTTTCGTCCCTAGGCTTTCTTTGTACGAGCGAGTTTGTATTGTGAAGTAAAAGTCCAGTCCTCCGATATAATTGTTCTGTTCTTTTATAATTAATGGCAAACAGGGTCCAGTGAATTTTTTATGTTTTAAGAAGATTCCGAGGGTTCGACCATTGGTGAAAGGTTGCATTCATTGGGGGGTTCTGTTCTGAGTTGTGTATCTCGCGAGTTATTCAATTTATCGCAAAAAATTTGATATATATATATATATATATATATATATATATATGAAAACATACTAAAAAATTCCAAATAAATTCTAAAAATCCCGAAAAATTTCTAAAAATATTTTTATAAAATTTCTAACGTTAAGATGTACATTTTGTCATAAATGTACATAATGTAACCATTGACCGGTATGACAACTAAATCGAAATAATTAATTAATAAATATAAAAAGCTTAAAAATTAATAAAATATCATTTTATATAAAATAAATTTTTTGAAAAATACAGGGGTTTACATCGGTCCAAGCCCGAATTTTTGTTTTATTTCTAATTTTTACCATTTGGAGGCCAAAAAGACCCTTATACCCCCATTTTGGTTGCTATTTTTAGACCATTTGAAGGATATTTGGTCACTCTATTTGGGGATAAAATAAGTCATCTTGCATCCAAAAAAAATTATAAATAGGCCATAAAATTTTAAAATTAATCACACTAACAATTTTTTTCTCTTACAATTTTTACAAGCAACCGAGTGTAAAGACACGATTTATATCATGGATAATGATCAACTACTACAGCACCACTAGACCAGCAACCGCAAAATCAGCAACCGCATCCTGCACCGCAACCCGTATCGCAATCTCAACATGCACCGTAGCAAGGGCTTGAATCAGAATCAAAATTTTGGCATCATTTTAGTGGAGTTTACAATGAGCGTGCAAGTGGCGATACCAAAAAAATACTCCTGTAAAGTTCTTGTTGAATATTTGTGTTGTAGAAAAATAATTCAAATGGGACCATGGCTATGGTACATGAAAGCTAAACAGACATTTAAAATCATGTATCGACATCTAGTAATCTTGTATGAGTTATTGTCACGACCCCTACCTTATTTAGGGGCACAAGCACGTGGCTACGTCCAGCCTACGCCGTAGAGCCGACGGTAGAACGCTGTATAGGTTATCTAGAATATATAACATCTATGACACAATGTATATAACCTATCATATCCGCACGGAGGAATATAATCACAGCTCAATCACATGAAATCTAAGAAAGATAAACACTAATATAATAGAGTTAAGATGGAAATAGATAGACTGAAATAGATGCAAAGTCACAAACAGAAATTCAGAATTTAAGACATAATACAAATCCCAAATAAATATTACAAGTCCAAAGTATCAAGCTAGAATGCAATCCAGTCAAAGCCTAACTAATCTAAGTCACTACAGGCGGTGCGTCCTCTACGAGCACCGGCTCCACTAGCAAGTCATGGTCGTAGTCTCCATCAATGCTAAACCCATAGAAGGTCGAGCAATCTGCGTCTAAATCCTCTGAAAAACATGTATGGTTATCCTGTCAAGATATGAGCAAGTACAAACGCCAACATCGATTCCAAATGAATTGACAAATAGTATAATAGACAGTTATAATTAAATATAAGATGAAATATCAAGACTGGAAGTAAACAGTACAAGTTAACTAAATATCATGTCAGGGTGTGAAATACTATAATGTAAAGCAGTACAGGAACATCTGATATACAATGTAAATATAACAGTACCTTGAGATATTAGAGCATTATGTGATCGGCTTGGGTCTAGATCAGGCTATTCCATTTGACTGGTTATGCACAAGTTGTATAGAGGATCAGGCCGACCAAAATGGAAAGCTATGCACAAGTAGTATCAAGTCAAGCTACACCTTACGTGTGGTGAGGGTGGAGCTATGCATAAGTAGTAACAAGAGGGGTACTGATCACATAACCTCTAATAACTTTCCATCTTCGAATAGCATAATGGATCCAACCATGGCACGTCATGACACGGGTTCAAAGAGCAGGGGGCCAGCCCACTCTCAAATCAGTGTTCATACAAGTACAAGAAACAAGATCGAACAATGTACCCATATACCAGGTAAACCAGAAATAACATCTCATGACGGGATCCAACCTATACTAGTCCGTGTATCCTCGTATCGAAAATCAAGTAAAATACTACAACTGAATCGTATATAGTAGATATCAAAGCAATGAACACTATCAGAGAATGTACTCGTCTGCTGTCCTGAACTGTCAATATGAATCGAGGCTTAGAGTGGAGTCACAGACCTAAAGATGAGATATACATGTGTTAAATAGGATTTAACAGTGATAGACATAGTTTTCTAGTGCGTGATATGCAATATAAGTCGAACTAGGTCAAATGTTGACTCATAGTTGACTTTTGGTCAACTAGTCAATATGGTCAACTTCCTAGTCTATTCTAGGCCAGATGTTGACTCAAAGTTGACTTTTAGTCAAATAGTCAATTTTGGTCAACCATGGTCAAATCTAGGTCCAAAATCCTATAACAAACCATTACCTACCTATGATTACCCTTTACCCTATCTCTATTGGTATCTCCAATACCATACCCTAAAATTAAATTGTACTAATTTTTATTTTTTAAATTTTTATTACATTTTTTAGTCTTATTATACTAGTTTAGTTTTTTAAAGGGTTAATTAGTTGTACCCCCTATGGTTTGTACATATTTTGGTAACTGTCCCCGTTCTTTCAAAAATAAAGAACACCCCCCCTGTCTGCTTAATTTTTTACTCATTTTCTTCTATGCACCAGGGGGGTACAACTAATTAACTTTATAAATCAGGAGGGTGTTCTTTATTTTTAAAACAACAGGGACAGTTACCAAAATATGTACAAACCATAGGGGGTACAACTAATTAACCCTTTTTAAATTATACTAGATTTGAATTTTTTTTCCCTTTTTTTTTTAAAAAACTCTTTTTTTGGGGAAAAATTCAATTTTTTTTCTTTTTTAAGTTTTTAAAATATATATATATATATATATATATATATATATATATATATATATATATATATATATATATATATATATATTAAAATTTTGATTTTTTAAACCCAAATTGGGCCGACCGATCTAACCCTGAACTGGCCCCGCCCAAGCCCGGTTCAGCCCAGTCCGCTATAAACCGGGCCTTGGGTCTGGGTTGGATTTGGGGTTCGCTGACCTGGGCTGGTCCGGACCAGATGTCTTCCAAACCAGGCTGAGCCTGACCCGTCCCAAGCCCGGTCAAACCGGGTCCGGGTCGGCCCAACCCAATTAACACCATGAACTTAAACTGGTGCTGCACTTGGTCAAGACTTTCATTTTGCTATATTTCAGTGACCCTATGGATGTCCCTCTGCCAACACTTAGCAATGATGAGAAAAATGGGTTAATTAGTTGTACCCCCCTATGGTTTGTACGTATTTTGGTAACTATCTCCGTTGTTTCAAAAATAAAGAACACCCCCCTGGCTGCTTAATTTTCCACTCATTTTCTTCTATGCACCAGGGGGTGTTCTTTATTTTTAAAATAATAGGGACAGTTACCAAAATACGTACAAATCATAGGGGGGTACAACTAATTAACCCTGAGAAAAATACTAAGGCCTCGTTTGGTTCACTGTAATGTAATCGTAATACAATCAAATGAAAAAAATTATTTTTTTTCATTTGATTATATTTCGATTACGATTACATTTGTAGCGAACCAAATGGAGTCTAAGTTTGATTAAATGATACAATACTAAACATGATCAAAACTTAAATTATCTCAAGTAAGTTATGGTTATACATTGTGGGTTTGGATATGGAAAAACAGAAATAGGTATAGTTATCAGTGGGATAGTCCCGTCAATGATACGTTGGAAAAGTGAATGTATATTTAAAATAATAATAATAATAATAATTGTTTTCTTACAATGAATCTATGGGAAAGAATCTATGAAAATGTGTACGAATCTATTCAACAAATCTATTTAGAAAAGTGTGTCATTTTCATTGTGTCTTTTTATCATTTATAAAAGCATAAGTGTATGAATAATTCATTTACTCAATCCATTCATCAAACATTAAGTCTAAGAGAGAGAGAAAGAGACTACCTACATTGCTTCGTCCAATTTTCGTGGCGTGAAATACTGCTACTGAAGGAGAAGAACAATTGTATCCTGAGAGACTAATCGCCATTAAACCTTAAGCACCAGTGAGGGACGAATATTTTTTTAAAGAAATTGAACCAAGTTCAAGCCTCGTTCTCGATCAGATTATTTATTTACATTATATTCAATTATTCTGTCTCTTAAATACAAAGTTGGAATTATTTTACTAACATGATATAATAAAATATTGTAATATTTTACTACTTTAATCATATCTTAATGATATTTACATATTTATTATGCACTAGTCTTTGGTTCGACAAAGTGTAGCGAAATAAAATAAAAGTTTGATATTTTACATATTTACGCACTCAGAAGTATGCATATTTCTTTATATGATTGTTAAAATGATTTGGAAAATGTAACTTTTTTTCCTTCCTACGTTTGGTTTGTAAAGAACTGACATTGAAAAAGTGATATAGTTCTTCACTTTTGATAGTAGGTGAGGTTATTTTTGATAGGATGATTTTTCACTTCAATGTAAAAGAAATGAAGGATTTTCAACTTCAAGCCCAAATTAGGGTTAATTAGTTGTACCCCCCTATGGTTTGTACATATTTTGGTAACTGTTCCCGTAGTTTCAAAAATAAAGAACACCCCCTTGGCTGCTTAATTTTTCACTCATTTTCTTCTATGCGCCAGGGGGTACAACTAATTAACTTTATAAATCAGGGGGGTGTTCTTTATTTTTAAAACAACAGGAACAGTTACCAAAATACGTACAAATTATAGGGGGGTACAACTAATTAACCCCCCAAATTATTCTAAAAGATGAGCATGCCCAAATGAGGAAGTAAGAGGAGACGGTTTACTATTCACGTCATTTAGTAGAAGAAATGAAGGATTTTCAACTTCAAGCCCAAATTAGGGTTAATTAGTTGTACCCCCCTATGGTTTGTACATATTTTGGTAACTGTCCCCGTAGTTTCAAAAATAAAGAACACCCCCTTGGCTGCTTAATTTTTCACTCATTTTCTTCTATGCGCCAGGGGGTACAACTAATTAACTTTATAAATCAGGGGGGTGTTCTTTATTTTTAAAACAACAGGAACAGTTACCAAAATACGTACAAATCATAGGGGGGTACAACTAATTAACCCCCCAAATTATTCTAAAAGATGAGCATGCCCAAATGAGGAAGTAAGAGGAGACGGTTTACTATTCACGTCATTTAGTAGACTTTCTCATTCTCCTCTAAACCAGCCAACCACGTGAAGTTGGTTCAAATCCTAAAATCTGTCCATTTTATTGTCTAAACAAAAATACTATTTGGCTTCCAAAAAATTTGGATGATATCATCTTCTATTATGTGGCAGATGACATGGTTGTTAACATGACAGCTGACATGACAAAATTTAACAATAAAATTAATATTAAAATTAAAATTAAGAGTAAATTAATAAATTAACATTAAATTAACATGATAATTAACATTAAGATTAACCTTAACATTAAAATAAAAATTAAAATTAAAATTAAAATTAAAATTAACATTAACATTAATATTAATATTAATATTAACATTAACATTAAAAAAATTTGGGTAATAATTTTTTTGGGTTAAAATTTGTCATGTCAGCTGTTATGTCATCTGCCATGTCAGATGCCACATAATGAGAGATGGCATCACCCAAATATTTTGGGAGCCAAATAGCATAATTGTTGTCTAAATTATCAAACCAAACAATCCCTCTCATTGGTTAGCAAAAAGGAAAGAAAATCAATTCTTTACTATTTTCTTTCATTTGAAAAATTATAATATCTATTAGTTTTTCTTTTTGATGTTTACTATTTAAAAATTTTGGAGGAAAAATGAATCATTATAATAAATCATTGGAGCTTGGAAGGGACAGGAGAACCATTTCTTTCCCTATATATTTATTTCTTCGAGAATCATTTTTCTTTTCCTGTTCCACTGCTTTGACAATCAACAAAAAAATGAGTAATATTTTTTTTTTCCCAAGGTCCTGATTTTGGGAACCAAACATATAGGGCTTGTTTGGTAACAAGAATTTGGGTTTGGATTTAGATTTGGAAATCCAAAATTCAAATCCAAATCCAAATCATGAATTTCCAAATCCAACTCCAACCAAACGTAGGATTTGGTAAATTATAATTTATAATTATGATAATAAAATAATAAATAAATAAATTATTATTTAATTATTATAATTATAACTATAGTTATGATTAACAAATAATTTATTATTATTATTATTATGATAATAGTTATGATTAATAAATTATTAATTAAGATTATAATGACAATTAGTAAATTATTAATTAAAATTTTAATAATGTATTAACTATTAAATTATTAAATAATAAATTATTAATTTTGGTGTTAATTATGATTAATATATTATTAATTAAGATTATCATAAATAGTAATTTATAATTTATAATTAATATTATAATTAAGACTAATAAATTATTAATTAAGATTATAATTAAATATTTATTTATAAATTGTTAATTAAAATTATAGTTATGATTAATAAATTATTATAATTATGATTAATAAAGGTATAAATTATTAATTAAGATTATTATAAAATATTAAAATAAAATTATAAATTAATAAATTATTAATCAATATTATAATTGTAATTAATAAATTAATTAATTATTAATTTGATTATGATAAATTATTAATTAATAAAATTCGTTATTAATAATTAATTATTTAAGTGATGTACGTATTTATTTAATTAAGGATTAAAATTATATATAAAATAATAACTAATTATTAGTTATTTTTTAATTTTTATTTATTTATTTATTTATTTATTTATTTATTAGTATTAATTAAATATTTGATAAAACAATAAAATTATTTTAAATAAGATTTTGCTCAAAATCCATAAAATTTAAATCCTACCTCAAAATACGGTTTACCAAACGGGCCCTTAGATGAGATTAAGGAATCTCTCCAATCCAAAAGTGCAAGAGAGTACCTCTGTCCACAAACTAGCTATTTGCATCACGAATGGTGCTTAATTAGATTATCCCACTGATTAGATTAAGCTCATGAATTAAGTATTCTAGAGTGACCCAATCAGGGCTGGTCCAAGGGAAAGCCAGAATAATAAAAAAAAACTGTGGACTTGAACAAACCCCCTAAGCTTAAGGACAATCCTTCCGGCTCAACATAATCTCAGCAAAGGCATAGGTCATGGATGATCTTTCATGATCGTATAAGAATCAAGAAACAATCAAAACTAATCCAGGATAGGACAACCCAAATTTCTGGGCCGGTCCGGACCCAATATAGAATTAATCCCACCCTGTCTGTCATGTGCTTTCGAACAAACAATTCTACCAGCTATCCCAACTTTTGAAGTGGGTGAACAGTCGTTGAGGACCCTTGTTTGTTCACATGGCCAAGGTTTGGAATCAAAAAGGTTCTCTCTAAAGAGCACTAGTATCATTTCTGTACAAAATAGGAACCCAGGCTCCGGCAACTTGTTACTTCTCCCATTTAAAAAAAAAAAATCCAAACCTTTGCTTTCTAATTAATATAACTTCAATATGCCATGGCTCTAAGTACTAGAATGGTTAGAATTAATGAAAACCCATTAAGAAACCTATATATTCTCTGCAGGGGTAGGTCATGTCAACTGTAATTAGTGGGGTCATGCCAACAGCTTAGCCGAATAAGTTGACTATTTGGAAGTTTGTCTATAAAAGTTCTGCCCAATAGCCAAAATAAGGGATTGAAAGATCTCGGGAAAAACTACGATACCACCGTCGGTATCAAGACTTAGATACAGAATGTCTAATCTGTTGCCATGTGTCTAATATTAAATGCACTAAAATTTGCTACACATTTGTCAGATTTTTTAAATAAGCATTGGGTTTAACAAATAAACAATTGTCTTGGAGAAAGCCATTTTAAAAACTTTTAAAGCGTGGTCCCCACAAATTAAAACCTAAACAAATTTACTAACTAGTCAGCCATTTATTAAAGAGTTTATTTATTTATGTTTCGGAGTAACTCTTGCTCCTGCTTCGTTTGTTTTTTTCCTTCCTGCACTGTTAAAAAACACAAACTTAAAATTGTTCAGACAATACCTCTTCATGTACTTTTCTGTTTTATTTTATTTTTTTAAAAATGAGTAAAAGGTAAATATTACTGCTGGAAAAATGGTATTTACGTCCAAATGGATGTGTTCCTCAACCCATGAATGAATGAGCAGAAGATTGCCAACAAGATTGTAATCATTCAATCCAGTACAGTATAGAAAGTAGAGATGGAAAGGCATCAAATGGCTATAAGAAGCCTAATTAATCAAAAACTTCTCTTACTCATGGTTTCATATGTCAAAAGGAGGAGAAAAGTGTTGGAAAAAACAAACTTTTATGTCTTGAAATAAATTAAGTTTACCGGCCTCCGGGGGAGTCATGCATGAAGCACTGTCCTAAGAGTTGATTCGGGTCTATGTGCAGACTTGTTCCAAATGCTCCTAGTGGTAAAACCCCCGCTCTACCGGTATCCTATCGTCGCACACAATTCGGGAAGATCGACCCGAACTTAGCTCTTGTCCAGAAAATAGAAAGAATTATAATGGAAATGGAGAAACGGAATAGAGAAGCAATTTTCTGAATTTTTGGAGGAAGAAGATGGAGAGATTTTTTCTTCTCTCTTGTCCTTTACTTAGAAAAATAAAGTGAATATATAGACTAGATAACCCAAAGGATTTAAAGGAGATTAATAGGAATAATGGAATGATTATTAGCCATCAAGAGCCATAAAATGGTAGCTTGAATGGTATTGTAAATAATAGGGTATAATGATAGGAATTTAATAAGAATAAAGGGGTAATGAAAGTTGGGTTTTTCACCAATAGTTACAACAATTTCCCCCAAAAAATCAAGTTTCGAAACCAAAGATAACAATGTTCAAAAGGTGTAAAGATAGAAGAATTTCTGACAATTATATACTATGCATAGATGAGATGGACTACAACCTTGAATCTCACTCAGTGACTATTGTCTTTATCTGAAGAAGTGCTTGATGGACTACGCCTTGAATCAGACTTCTTTAACCAGATTCAGAAAATAACACGCATAGTACGCTAGAGGTTCTTGGGTCTATCGGATGGCGCGTTTGATTGGCCATGCGCACATTTCCATATTCATGAGAGTTGTCTAGGATCGCCCTATCCTATAGTCGCGGCCTTCACGACCTCTCATATAGGTAAGTCCTTAAGGGTTGGTGATAGGAATCAACCCTGCATATCATGCTTGGACTTATTAAGAGTTTAAACTCAACCTATCCATATCACAAAAGGAACACTGTCACCATAGGGATGGGGTATGAATGTACACATGTACAGCCTCTTGGACTTTTATTTTAAAGAGAATTTTATCTCAGGTCAGTGTTTCATAATAGTCACCTAGTCCAGCTTATTTCTACTCATTGAACCGGCTTCTTGGGATCTCCAGTCAGACTCGGTTGGATTTTCACTGCTGGTGACTATACTATGGGCTTAACCCCATCCCCCTCGATGATTCTAGGATCAATGTCCTAGACAAACTCTTCGTCAAGAATAAACAGACTCTTCGTCAAGAGATCTGTAAAGTTCTTTTATGACTTTATAGTCAAGAACTATAATTTTGTTTTTTAAGGCTCTTTACATGTCTTGACACGCAGCTGCATGTACCTGTTCATCTTAGAGTTCACAAGATAACGCTTTTAGCATAATTTTAAAACAAATGACATGTACAAACATATGTAGTATAAAATGTTGAGCCATACAACTAGCTTCAGTATAAGATGCGTGTGGCTGAAGATAACATTTCAGACTATATAATTGTCTTAGCTATGATAGATTTTTTGCACAAACCTCAAGAGATAACAACTTTTCATAGAGTAAAAAAAATTATATATCCATAAATGGATTAGATGTCATATGAATCAGTTATCCAGTTTGTATTTAAAATGACATTTCTCTGACATATGAGTATCTAATATGATACAATTTATAGCCTAGAATATCCTTAAAATATTCTTTCTATTACTATATAGAATAGAATAACTGGTTTGGCTTATTTAGAAATCAGAGTTAGTGACATCAGACTCATGTGATTTTACTAATTACTGATATAAGTCTTAGAATAGTGAGTCAAAAATTATTTGACTCTGTCACAGTATCCATGGCTCTAAAGATTTATCTTTACTAGCCATGTTTGCAAAAATGACAGTTTAAAGTACTAGAATAATAGTTTAAGTGATTTTGTTAATCAACCTTAAAAAAATCTTTAGTTTATCAAGTGTTGATTAACTTGGGTTAGATGTAGGGGCCGGTTCCCAGCTAGCGAAGGTCCACAGGGGGACGATTAAGTACCGTGTCGCTTAGAGCTATTTATGCCGGTTGACAGAAGGACCCTTTCGGCTTGTACCCAAAATAATCTCAACTTTTAAAAACTTCAAATTTAAAGAAATTTGCAATTTGACTAACTATTTTCTTGTGACTAAATTGTTTGAATGTGTCAAAGGAATTATAATGTCACGGATTATATGCAAACCAATGTTTGCCTGACATATTCTAAGTATTGTGATAGAACAATGTTGTGATTTCTTTGTCTGGTTAGAAATTTTAACATTGTGACAATATGGTCAGTTAAAGATCAAACATGCAAACTGACCTAGAAAAATTAACATATAACATCACTTTATATAGTAATGTACAATAACATAATCATTCCAAATGATTAGGACTTATTAATAACAATGCAAATGATATGTTATTTTTATACATTATTTAGAGATAGTTCTTACCTTCACCTTAGTAAGTTTGCGCCTTTCCTAACATGTCACAATTTCTAATGCTTCTGACTTGGAGGGATAACATTACAAAGATCATGTTAAGAATAAGAGAGTACAAAATAACTTCTTCTTTTTGTATTACCGTCACAATTAACATGTTGTTCTTTAATATATATATATATATATATATATATATATATATATATATATATATATATATATATATATATATATATATAGATTAAGAATTTGTCTTCAAGAAAATAGAGATTATTACTGAAGATCTTAACCCAAAATAGCAATTAGGCTAACAATAAAGATATAAAAACAAAAAAAAAATTGATAGAGTGTCACAAAATAGAAATATCCAACGTCTCCGTCATTAAAATAGGGAATATAGTAATCTTCTTGACCCCATATTATGTAAATAATTCATGAGCTAGAATGAGAATGTAATAAACAATTCTGATAAGAAGACAATTGCTTCTACTGTGCATAAAAGTATGCTATTAATAGTTATTAGCATGTAATTTCATAAGAGGCATTTATTTTCATATTACCAAGACAAATTCTAAGTTTTGATATATTTACAAATTCACTTAATCAAGTAGTATTGTCAAACCTTAGACAAAGGTTATGAATAAATACTATTGATGGTAGAGTTGAATGTATAGTCATAGTAATTTATCATTGTTGCAAATCGACAGAATTCTATCTAGTAATAGAAAATACCTAAAATTTCAAGATTTTAAAAACTCAACTAGATAAAGAAGACTATAGCAATCAACTCGACTATGCTCACAAAAATACAAACCAAATTTCATGTCTGATTATCCAGAGATGAGCTGAAAGAATATGAAAAAAAACTACTCAAAGATGTAGGCATTTCATGAACAGCAAACATAAAGTTGAATCATCATCTCACTCTATATATGCATCATGGATTACCTTAGTTACTTGTCCTAAGTATGGAAGTCTAGACATTGAGCAATAATATCAGATCACTCAGAGACCACTGAGAGATCATCTATGTGTAACAAATTTATTTTTCATCAAGTTGCATCTCGTATAATATATGTCCGTTCTTCAAGAAATTTATGCCAATGAAACTTTGTAAGGAAATATAAGTAATAGATTAACTCATTCATATGGAAATTCTATGGTTAAAGGTGCATGTTACTCCAGTCACTGTTGATAGGAACATAATATAATATGTCTACAAATGTTGAACTCTACAACAACATGTATATATCAAAATTATATATATATATATATATATATATATATATACTGACTAAAATATATATATATATATATATATACTGACTACAATGTTGTATATTATTTAATTATTAAAACAATTGTGTGTGTCTAATATGCAATTAAAGGTAATAGAAGAAACATTTTGTACTAGGAGAAGAGGAATATTAAAACTTCGTAATAAATTAGGGTTGGAGATTACTATGTGGCCTAATAAGGAACAAAGAAGTTGCACCTAAAACAAACAGTGACTTTCTTATCATTGATGAAAATTGTCAATAGCATAATGCAGTCAAAAAAATACATCCCTATACATATATTACTACTAAGAACCCAGGGGCATGAACCAATGCAAATTTCTATGACTTTGATGCTTATAAAAGGTACCTATAAACATGTCTTGGATTAGATAATCACAAGTACTCTAAATCTAAGATTAGCTAACTAAAAAAGGTACCTATAAAAGGTACCTATATATTCCAAAAGTCACAAATGAGATTAGCTAACTAGAAATGATTCTCTTAACCACATAATATAGTATATCTGATTGACAAATACACTTTTAAAACAAGAAATTAAAGACAAATTCAACCTGATTCAGCGAGCCATTATGTTCTCTTCTGGAATGAGTCACAACATTGATAGTAGTTTGCCCCTAAATTTCAACTATACAAATTAGTACTTGACTCCATAAATAGAATTGTCCCTAAGCCTTAAGGCAAGTCCGAGAAGAAATTGAAATTGTAGTCGTGAAGTCTGGATGCACAAGGCCGTTTAGAGAGAGCAGAGATTTTGTTCCGGTTTGTCAAATAGATTGTAATTAATTTCTACTTGCACATACTATGCAATAAATCCTTCAAATCATACACTATTACATTTGACGTCCCAGTTTTTATACTAAGATACGAGTAGATTCTTAAATTAAGATGTTCTATTACACTTGTGGAGGTAAAATTGCTTTCGCATAAGCAAACAACTATTGTGCAAAATTGCTGACAGTGGATTACCTGGGATATATATATAGAAATTAATTCATGACTTCGTTAAGTCACAAAATAAATTAAGATTGCGATATATATATATATATATATATATATATATATATATATA
Organism: Iris pallida; assembly: GCA_029216955.1. Classification (NCBI taxonomy): domain Eukaryota; kingdom Viridiplantae; phylum Streptophyta; class Magnoliopsida; order Asparagales; family Iridaceae; genus Iris; species Iris pallida. The sequence goes on along the minus strand of JANAVB010029309.1, from coordinate 71,208 downwards.
TATATATATATATATATATATATATATATATATATGATTGATGATATGATTACCTGGGAAAAACCATCATGGCAAGAAGTTGTTGGAGGTGGATCACTATTTTAGGCTGCACCAACTTTTTGAATATTCTTTCTCTTTGTTGACCCCCTCTCTAAAGCACTCTTAAATCTTTTAGTAGCTTCACCTTTTTTTCTTTTTGTGGCAGGATCTCTCAAAGTTATATGATTGTCTGGAAGATGTACATGACTTTGTATTTCTTCAGTTTGTGATGGCACAAGTATTACTTCTCCTTGAATTTGATCCAATTCTTCTAAGCATGCATTTAGATGCCGTTTAACCACAACTCTAGAACGTTCATCTATAGAACCTTTCACAGCTACAGTAAGAGCCAGATGGGCTAAGTCACTATATCTCATTGTTGAAGGGACTTGATGGTGAGGCATGACACTCTCAACATCATTAATTGCAACACCTGATTTTGCTTCTTTTGTCCACTTCTTCAAAAAGTACTTAGAAGGAATCTCGACAATGCGTCTAGTAAGAAATACTCTCAAGGCATGAACACACAAAATGCCTGTAAACTCAAAACTCTTGCAAATGTACTGTATCATGGAGTCATTAGAGTTAAAACACACAATTCGACTTCTATCATGGTAAACTCCATCTAACACATCCACTTTATATGTGAAAAATGAATCATTCTCACTTTCAAGCTGATCAAAATAACATATTATCTCTCTCATTCCTTCCTGAAATGTTTTAAATGCCTTCCTGGTATAAATTTGTGACACTTATGCTCCAGTAGCTCGGATGACAACCATCAGATTGTTAATTGCTCTAGCAGCAATACATAAGCTGGTGATACATCATATGGATGTGAAAACGGCATTCCTTAATGGCGAGCTGACCGAAGAGATCTATATGCAACAACCAGAAGGTTTTGTCATCAGAGGTCTGGAAGACAAAGTCTGTAAGTTGATGAAGTCTCTGTATGGTTTGAAACAAGCTCCCAAAATGTGGCATGAGAAGTTTGACAAGATGATAAGGTCAAATGGCTACAGGGTTAGTGAAACAGACAAGTGTGTCTATACGAAGTTTGCTAATGGAAGAGGAGTAATCGTATGTCTTTACGTGGACGACATGCTAATCCTAGGTACGGATTTAAGCTGCGTCACAGAGACAAAGAAATTCCTCTCGACCAAGTTCACTATGAAGGACTTGGGGGATGCCGACGTAATCTTAGGGCTCAAGATCATCCGGACAGGCACTGGAATAGCACTGTCACAATCTTATTATATTGAGAAGATGCTCACTCGCTACGGGTATCAAGATCTTCCTTTTATTGATACACCGTACCGGAGTGATCAGAAGCTGGAGCCAAATTCGAGGGAAAGCGTCAGACAGTTGGAGTACGCTTGCGTCATCGAAAGCTTGATGTACGCTAATACTGCTATAAGGCCTGACATAGCTTTTACAGTGGGAATGCTGAGTCGGTTCACTAGCAATCCAGGCGTTGATCACTGGAAAGCTGTGAAGCGTGTTATGAGATATCTCAAGAAAACTCAGACATATGCACTTTTCTACAGCGGAGATCCGTCAGTAGTGGAAGGCTTCAGTGATGCTAGCTGGTGTTTAGATATGGAAAGCGAGGATTCCACAGGTGGATTCATATTCGCCATGGGCGTAGCTGCTATATCGTGGAAGTTGAAGAAGCAGACTATGTTATCTCGCTCCTCCATGGAATCTGAATTCTTTGCATTGGATGCTGCTGCAGATGAAGCAGAGTGGCTTCGGGAGCTCATGTATGATCTTCCGATGGTTGGGGCTCAGATACCGGCAATACCGATATACTGTGACAACCAGACGGCAGCAGCAGTGGCATCAAATAAACTCTTCAACGGAAAGAAGAGAACGGTACGGTTGAAGCACAGAGCAGTACACGATCTTATCAAGAGAGGTGTTATTGCAGTGATTGATGTTCAGAGTCAGGAGAACCTGACGGATCCGTTCACCAAGGGCCTCAAGTGTCAGCTGGTCGATGACACAGCTTGTAAAATGGGCTTGAAGGCAATCTGATATTGTGTTATTACATTCCTACCATAAAGTTTTATGCTATTAGTTCAAAGAGAAATCTACTAGGCATCTAGCTTTTGGTTCAAGGGAGGACTATTAACCAGAAGAATATCAGGAACGGTGGGTACTTGTCCTATGTGACATGGAGAGGTTACGGACCTACAACCACTGTTGTCTACTGTTGTTTTCTGCGGAAAACGGATCCTGTGGGAAGGTTGGCTTAAATGCCTTAATGAGTTCTCAGGCAGAGTGAATGCCTGGAGTGCTTTACAGGAAGCACGGTAGAGCAGCACTACAAGGAGTGTAACTCCATGCTACAGTGGGGTGACTCCACCATGAGGTTCCCAGGTAGGGGTAATGCCTCGGCTTTGCAAGCCAAGTCACAGCGGAGTAGCACCGCAAATAGGCAGGTAGCCTAATGTTGTATGATAATCGTAATAAAGAGAAGTAGACAGCACTACAAAGAGGACGATGTCCTCATGTTACAGTGGCATGACACCACGAAGAGGTACCAGGTAGGGTAAAGCCTCGGCTTTGCGAACCATGTCATAGCGGCGTAACACCGTACGGAAGCGCAAGGCTTCATGCTGGGTAGTTTGGCACTACAAAGAGGCCTGTGACCTCATGCTACAGTAGTATGACACTACGATGAGGTACCCAGGTGGGGTAAAGCCTCGGCTTTAAGCCATGTCATAGCGGCGTAGCACCGCAAAAAGCACAATGCTTCATGCCATGACTCTTTATAAAGAACTCACCTATAGTGTATGGACAGAGATATCAGGCCGTCTCTTGAAGGTAAACTTGTAGACGCCCAAAAATTATACACTGAAACCAGGCTGGCACAAGGCCTTCAATGTGCAGCCAGAAGCACAGTTGATGTCATTATGTGAGTAGGAAGAATTACAGTTATGGTGCAGAATTCAAGGCTTAGTCCATTCTTGTATCATGCTGTTATTTAACCTATACGGAAAGATTCAAGTCGTAGCAACATCTCTCCTAATGCATGATGGGCAGTCACTGTGGGGAACGCTCAACCCATATATTGAGATATATGGAGGATTGTTGGTGTTTTTGCCTTTGGACTAGAAAAGATAGTCCCACATCGGCTACACCAAATGGTGAGGGTCCGTTTGGATAGTCTTTCTGAAATTTTTTTCTGAAAATAGTTTTTTGAAAGTAAGTTATAAAATTATTTTCTGAGTTTAGAAATTCTGAGTTTGCGTTTGGTTACTTTCATCTGAAAAATAATTTTAAAAAATAAAAATTGAAAATTTTGTTTGGTAAAATATTTTTAGAAAATAATTTTTTAACTGTGTCCAATTGTGTCCCTCCCAAAATTGTTCGTGTCCATGTGTGTCCGAGTTCTCTTCGGTGTCTAGGGCTCGAGCTCCGCCCTGACATCCTCCATCGCGGCCTCGGTCTCGGTCGGTCAACGATGAACGGAGACGATGCCGGTGACCGCAGACGATGCCGGTGACGGCGATCCTCCCACGTTCGTCCTCGTCGACGACGACCCAGGTCGAGACCCGCGTCTGTCCTCGTCGACGACATCCCACGTTGAGACCCGCTTCCGTCCTCGTCGACGACGTTCCAAAACCGATCGTCTTCCTCGTCGACTTCAACATGTCGTCGTCCTCCCGGAGTTCATCGTGACCCCGTCCTCGTCGACGTCCCAAACCCTAACCCTAATCCTAAGCTGGCGGCGACCAGTCGTCGTGGACTTGGGAACTTTTTTTCCAGCCATCATCGTCATGGAAGACACTGGAGGTGGGGAGGGAATTGGGAACTTTTTTCTTTTTCCTGTGATGTTTCAGTGGAGAGAGAGAGAGAGAAGGAAAGGGGGGAGGGGTTTGGAGGTGGGGCCCGCCAAAGAGTGGAAAAAAAAATTTCGAAAAGCAAACTTTTCCTTCTTCCAGAAAACGAAGTTAAAACTTCAATTTGGGAGCAAAGTTTCAGAAAGCTGAATTCTAAGCGGAACCTGCCAAACATTGTTTTGTCTTGTTTTTGAGTTATAACTGAAAAAACTGAGTTATAACCTATAAGCAAACAGGCCCTGAGTAATCTCAATATAATGCATTGCTTGTGTTAAGGTGTGCACATGAGGTGTAGTGGGGCACAAGTTTGTGCCATGTGGGAGTATTTTCCTAGAAGGAAAAAGGATTAACTCCAACAAGGATGCAAGTTGATTTTTGTTGTGCGGACTCAGACTCGGACGCGAACTCCAGGATTGTCTCGTGCATGCACGGGAGTGTTCGGAGGGTAGGCGTGGACTGGCACACTTCTATGCTGATTGTGGGATGATCTAAAATATCAAACTCTATTTTTGAGTATTGGTATTTTAGTCCCACATCGGATAGGAGAAGAGGTGAAGTCTCAACTCTACTCTATAAATAGAGCCCCTTGACCTCCTTTGAAAGATGCACCAAGAAGAGAGTTGAGGGAGTCTGTTAAGTCCAGGAAGCCCGTTCAAGTCTCAAATATTGACTTACGAGCGTTCCAGAAGTTCTTCGTGAACTTTCTGGTTCCTGGAAGCTGTTCGTGCTCGTGTGGGGCGAATAAAGCTTTGAGCAACAGTGGTTCATTCACCCCAGCATCTCATTCTCGCCTGTCATCGCTGCTGTTGCCTTTTTCAGTAACTTCAGTAACTTCTTTTTAGAAGCTCTACTGTCGATAGTTGCTTGCACAAAGTCTCTTTAGATTTTTTGTGTATTACGTAGAATCTTTTTAGATCCTCGTAATTCAGAATCCTCCAGGATCTCTGTTGCACATCTTCTTTAAGGTGCTGCATTTGAAACGTTGTGTGTACAATTTTTTCAGTTTCAGAATTTTCTATCGAAAATTGTGCCTCGGTACTAACACCCTTCAATAAAGCATTAATACTCTCACTGCGTTGGGTTGTTGTCATTCCTGCACTGTCACGCCCCAGAACCAGAATACTGGAGAGCGGGGGCAGACATAGCCAGCTACGTATAACGGAATGGAATCCACACCGCTATACGGTCACGGCTGTCTAGATATGTGAGGGTTTCACTACAATCCATCAGTCTGTTAAGGTCATAAAATAGCCTAATGTCTCAATCTCAACCAACTAATAATAATCACAAGATATCAGATCACCAAATATACAATTGTAAGGCGTCCCAAACATTACATATCCAGATGATCATGAAGCTAGTCGTCCAAAATGTAAGGACTAGCAAGAGTTTAAGTCATACATGATCAACCTCGAGTTGCCAATCATGCTTACAGCCCGTAGGCAGACAGTAAATAAAGTTGCAAACGAGCTAACACTTGCTCGGCGGCTAAATGCCTCAAAAGAATAATTTTACAATAGAGTGGGAGAGCAAAAATAAACCCACTCGTTGCCCTGGTTACGCCTGGTGGTTACCATCGGGCTGGAAGACAGGTAGATCCCTTGCTGCTGCTCCGGTATCTGGCCATACAAAACCAGCTGGGTCAGACCCCAGAAGAGCAAGTGCCACAAAGGAGGCTTCACTTAAGAACTAAAACCAGCAATTAGCACAAGAGTATAATTACATAATAAAAGGCAGTAGTTAAGAAAAGCATGATGGGTAATTATAAAAGACAATCTTGTATAGAATCACTAAAAGACAGGACATATGGAAAGAAGGCATGACAGGATGATATACGATGAGATAACCATGGGACTATTCAGATAGCCAGGTTACAACCCGTAAACCAAACAAGGACCGGGGTTGTAACCCTTCGTCTGAACGGAACTTGGTTTCTCTCACCATTTATCAGCAAGATAAATATAAGAAATCAGGTCAAGTAACATTCTGGAGTGACAATTATTATGGTGACAATTTGGAGTGACAATCATTCAATCATTCTGGTACAATCTTACAATCAATCAATTCTAGACAATACTATACTGGACTAGACCCCATCCAAGCAATTACGGCCAATTATTGCCTACGGCTTTCTACATTAACTAACTAGGGTTATCACAATCCTAGTTACTAGCAAGATGCAATGAGATGCTCCAAGTAGTCACAGGCCCTGTAGCTATCCAGGTTATCCAGGCAATCATTACAGTGACAATCTAGAGAGTACAATACATTAGAAAGACAATAGAGTTCAATCATTAAAGTGATAATCAAGAGTGCCCCACATGACAGTGGGCTGGAAATGTGCCCTACTCGTCGGCAGGCTACAAGTCCAAATATTTGCGGCCGGGATAACGGGATCGCCTGTAACTGGGAAATATCTTTTCATGTCTAGTGAATTATACTAGTCATTAACCTTAGTCCAATTCAGTAGGTACTCCTGATCGTGGTACTCAAGATTTTCCTCCTAGACATGATGCAAGATAGGACTGGATTATTTGTACAAGCACAATCGCCCACGGTGTTAGGATTAATTATACAAGTCATGTCATATCAGGTAGCCGTCGCAACAGCTATTCAAGATATATCAGGTCAGGTTATCATATCAAGTGTACTAGTCAAGAGTGCGCCACGACGGGCCACTATCTGGTCATATCAGGTTATCGTGTCAGGAGTGCACCACTACGGGTCACTATCAGGTCATGCTCAATTATCAATTCTAAACATATCAAATGAATTCATGATTATCAAGTTCAGGACAAAAGGCGTAAGGATATAAAATGGACGTAAAATATCTAATAAAATATCAATATACAGGGCCATAGAAGAGCCATACGGCTAAGGGATATACGGCCAGGAGAGAATAAGACACATGCGGCTCAAATATGAGAGCGTATGCGGCCAGGGCCGCTGGATCTCATGCGGCTAAGTCAAGGGGGCGCATGCGGTCAGGAAGATAGAAAACTCATGCGGCTGGAGGAATGGGTCTATGCGGCTGGCAAGTGCTTGAGTTTATGCGGTTCAGGGAGGTGAGCGCATATGCGGCTCGAATTAGAGAGGGGGGTCTTCATGCGGCTGATGGCAAACTCAAGTTCATGCGGCTCACATAGCAAAACCCATGCGGCCCGGAAGAAGTGAGGGCGCATGAGGCTGGGTCAATGCGATGGCTTATGCGGCTGGAGGGAACAGTTGCATATGCGGCTCGCGAGTGTTAAGTTCATGCGGCTCAGGATGAAGTCCTCATGCGGCCGGGTCAAGCAAGTCTCATGCGGTCAGCGGGAATGGCGCATGCGGCTGCAGAGTTCAGAACTTATGCGGCTGGGAATTGAGCGAGTTATGCGGCCAGATGAGTTCGGCCCTCATGCGGCTCAAGTACTTCCAGCCATGCGGCTGAAGAGAACACTTGCCGCATGAATATTCATGCGGTCAAGTCAAGCACTGTTCATCTTCTCCAAAATTTCAGAGAAGAAGAACACCATGAGAGCCAAGTCCTCAAGCTCCATAACTCCATCATCCGGAGCCTAAATCCGAACTTCCATAGGTCAAAATGGGGTAGAACGAAATTCTCTACAACATGGAACCATCAAAACTTAAAAATAACAATGTTAACTAGATCAAAACCCAGGAATTCGAAAAGTACTATAAACTTAGATCTATACAAATTTAACCATGGAAATTAAAAACACCAAGTACTAAAGAGTGCTAAAATCGCATGAGGAAAAGAATGGACAAATAAAAGGTGGGTTCCTCCATGAAGCAAGATGCACTTGCCTAGACCTCTCTCTCCTCTCTCTGGTAGGTAAGAAGTAAATGAGGAAGAAGATGAGTAATGAAGAGAGAGAAAGAAGAAAGGGCAATAAATATGAGTGGTGGTGGTAGGTAGGGGGTTCACCTTGGGTTCATCATGAACCCAATCAAAACCAAGCTAAGCCGAACCAACCAACCCAAATCAGGAATAAACCAAGCCAAGAAGGAAATCATGCCATACAAGAATGAAATACGTACACGTATTCCAAGAATACATAATACGAACCACAGGCATTACATGCACAGAAGTGCTCCCTTCCATAAACTAGTGCCCATTTCTCTCGAATTTCATACAACTTGCTCAACCAAGTATTATCAGATAGCTTATATTTGTCAATCATAGAATTCCAACATGACATAAATTCTTCTTCTGTTTCAACCTTGTAGATGCAGTTCTTAAAATCTGTTTTAAAATGTTTGTTGTATTCATACACATGTGAAAGATGCTTAGCTGTATTTTGATATATATGCCACAAACAAAGACGGTAATATGCATCCGGCATTACTTGTGCTATTGCATTAGATATTGCTTGGGCTTGATCAGTAAAAATTATTTTTGTTTGTTTTCCAGACATTGCATTTGAAAATGATTCAAACAACCAAACGAAAGATTCTGTTGATTCATCAAGCAACAATGTACATCCAAAAATAACTTTTATTCCATGATGATTAACCCCGACTATCGGTGCACACGGCATGTTATACTTGTTTGTTCGGAAAGTAGTGTCGAAACAAATGGCATCCCCAAAATAGTCATAGTCGATTTTAGATTTCGAATCTGCCCAAAATAAATTACACAATTGGTTATGCTCATCTACTTGGATAGCATAAGAGAATGCTAGATTTTCTTTCGTCATGCGTCGAAAGTAATTCAAAACCACTTGAGTATCCCCGTCTTTGTATATTTCCCTTCGTCTTTTATAATAATAATTGCTACAATCTTTTTTTGAAAAATTTAAATTTTGTGCCTCTCCATGCTCGGCACTAAAAACTGAAAATGCTTGCATAGGACCACAACCACCTGAATGCATAGAATCGAGATATCGAGCTTGGAAATCTGTAATATTCCGTTGTGATCATAAAAGATGGGCTTCTGAATCACTCGCAAGGCTATGATTATGCTCTTTAGTGAACTTCGTTACAACCCAAATTCTATTATCTCTTACTTTGAAATGAATTGAAGCCTTACAATCTGTTCGTGTTTCAGGTTGGGGTTTTTTTGGTGTTCCTCGTGTATGCTTCTTTCTCGATCCTTCCTTTGAGCAAACATACTCCCTAAACCGAATAGTACCATCTTTTAGCTTTTTCAAATCCCCTTTTCTCACACTAAAGCCTATTCTCCTTGCGTATCTGTTATAAAAAATTGTATGCGTGATCTTCACATTGAAATGACATCCCGATATTTGGTGTATCTTCGTCGTAATGTAGATATTGTATAGTTTCGACATCTGACTGATTAGCCTCATTGTTATATAATTCTAAACTCACAACATTTTGACTTACTACTTCATTATCTTTGTCCACTGGATCTAAGTTAAGATCCCATGAATCATTGTCACTTGATGAACCTGTATCACTGTACTCTCCAGCCATTAAAATCCTATAATATTAAAAAAGTGATTAGATTATATTAAGCAAATTTCCACCACATCCGTATATATTATTGAAATTAGTTACAAAACATGAATAAATGATTGCACTACAAATTTTAACCACATCAATATCATTGATAAATCATGTGCAAAAAATAAATAAATGAATTATCAACATCAAGCAGTATAATAAGTTTGATATAATGTTATCTTTATCACCTAGTTAGATAGTTGGTATTACCATTTTGATATCATACATAATATTCAAATAAACAAGTTAGAGAACATCAATACTTCAATGTAATACAACGGTTAAATCCAGAACAATCAAATAATTCAAAGAGGAAAATTTTTTAAATAATAATAATAATAATAATAATAATAATAATAATACAATAAAAGAAGGGTATAATTTCAACTCTATAACCATGGGATATTTATACTAAAATCCTAGATGCATGACAACAAAAAGGCTAGATTTACTTTCTATTAGTTACCTTATCAGAAAATAATCAGCAACCTTTATCAATAATCCATGGCAGAAGTAAAAAAATTCCAAGAGGAGACGAAAAGCCAAGAAAGATTGGATGAGCAAGCTGCTGTCTCTTTCTCTCTTTATTATTTTTTCATCATTCTTTATTATTTTATTAGTTTCTCTTTCTTTATTGTAGATAGGTTTTAATTTGTGGGGACCACACTTTAAAAGTTTTAAAAATGGCTTTCTCTATAACAATTGTTTATTTGTTAAACCCGATGCTTATTTAAAGAATCTGACAAATGTGTAGCAAATTTTAGTGCATTTAATATTGGACACATGTCAATAGATTAGACATTCTGTATCTAAGTCTTGATACCGATGGTGGTATCGTAGTTTTTCCCGAAAGATCTCTATGTTGGTTGTTATTGATAATAACAATAATAATAATAAAAAGACTCGTCACTATTCTTTCCATCACCCACCAGCCTCTACAAAAGGTCATGGTCAAACATAAATAAAAGAAAATAATTTTTTTTCTTTTTTTAGAAAATTACCGATTAATTTTTTTCGTGTTTAAAAACCCAACACACATCCCAATTTTTTTCTTAGAGAATTAATTTATTTACTTTCTTGTTTCTTTCATTTGGCGTCCGAATACAAAAAATTGAATATTTTTTTCTAAGATTCTAATTTGGCGAACCAAACGTGATCTTACTGTCAAGATTCTAAATGGTGGTAGACGAGTACGCGACAAAGAGAGTCTGTCTATCGTCTAGACGGTCAATACATTTTAAACATTTTTTTACTATTTTATCACTATTTTTTTTTTGCATAATATGTATATTTTAAGGGTGTTCCATGCATAACTAAGTTGTAGAACGAAGATTACAAAAGTTTTAGTTTTGTAAAAGTGAACCATAGACCCTGGCCCATAATGCTTACAAAATATTTTTAGCTAAAATATCTTATTAGGTATTGTTCCGTCTAGACGTCCGTCTAAGCCACCTCATCTCTACCTATGCTGCCAACCCCCATCAGCCGTCTACTCTACCGTCTACCGAAATTAAAGTGGTACAAAAAGAAACAACCTAACACTTAGACATGCCGAGATGGCGCCATTTAAAACACTGCTTGCTATTACCACCACATCTCCACATCTCGTATCCTCCAAAATCTTATCCCACCGTTTCATGCGATTAATTTATTTTCGTCATCCACCACACGAGTTTTCTTAACTCTGCACAAACAGTTCTGACCACTTCTGCATCAACTCAATGGTTTCCCCATTCCTCAAGCACAAAAGTCCCATATTTATCTGATTCATCACAATGTCCTCTCGTGTATCACTTTCCCAAGTAGTTCCCACTACACTATGTTAGAGGGGGTGAAATTTTCAACCTATGTGAAGGAGATTCCAGAGTACGACGAGCATCGTATGTATGTCAGAAAAGTTCGGAAATATGACGAGGCCATTCGAAGACGAAGAAGAAGCTCGGGAGCTACCATAGTACATTCTGGAACAGGGGAGGCAGACTTCTGGCCGAACTCTCCCCCTTGGTTCCAGAATAGTTCTGTCACAAAAATACAGAGTTCTGGCCGAACTCTGTGTCGACGGACTGAGGCTGATTTCAGGGTATTTTTATATCGTTGGATCGTATCCTACGGTCCATGTTTTGCTGCGAATTAGGGGGTTTATATATGATTTTTTTCTAATCCTAAACACAACACAACATTGAGAAAAATAGAGAGAAAAGACTCAAGAGTGTCATTGCAACTTTGGGAGAGAAGGAGGATTGAAAGCCATTTTCGAAGAAGGATCGTGTTCGGGTAATCTCTACTCGTCGTCTTTGTTCTTCATAACCTTGTAATCAATTATTCTTGCTTCCAAGTGTTGTAGGAATTCGTATTGGATCAAAGAAGTTTGTAGAGGGTGTACTCCTTTATTTCATTAGTGAAGGCTTCTCAAGGGTTGGACTCCGATCGTCCCGTAGTTTTTTTCTCGCAAGGATTTTTTACGTCAAAAATTTTCTGTGTCTGCGTGGATTGTGTTTGGTTCATGCGTTGTATTGCTCAGTTCTCTAGCAGGTACTCTCTAGTTTGGGGAAAAGTTTTCGCATTTTTTTCCAACAAGTGGTATCAGAGCCAGGTTCTGAAATTCAGAAGGGTGTCAGGAGTTGACAGGAAAAACTAGAGAGGAGAGATGGACGCGAAGCCGGTGCGCATAGTGAACCTGAACGGCACCAACTATCATTATTGGCAGAGCAAGATGAAAGATTTGATGTTCGTCAAGAAGCTGCATCTGTCCGAATTTGCTTCCGAGCGACCAGTTGATAAATTCGAAGAGGACTAAAAATTTGAGCACATACTGGTGTGCGGATATATCAGGCAGTTAGTTGACGAAAACGTGTACAACCATGTTGCCAATATTGAGCACGCGAAGACGTTATGGGATAAGCTGGAATCTTTGTATGCGAAGAAGACCGGGGTAAACAAGTTGTTCCTGATCCGGACGATGATGGGTCTGCGGTATAAAGATGGAGCGTTTATTACGGATCACTTGAGTGATTTCCAGGGCGTGGTTGACTAGCTATCTTCGATGGAAGTCAAATTCGACGACGAGGTCCATGGACTACGGCTGCTGTGTATATTGCCAGACTCGTGGAAGACCGTACGAGTATCTATGATCACTTCTGCTCTAGAAGGCGTGGTCAGTCTGGAGTTTGCCAAGAGCGGGGTGCTGAATGAAGTGATGCAAAAACATATCAGGGAACTTCATCTACATCCCACCACTCAGAGGTGCTAGTTCCAGAGAGCCACGGAAGGGGCAAATGCAGGGGTCCAGGTGGTGGCAGAGACAAGAGCATGAGAAAGTCCAAGGGTCGATACGAGAACTCGGAGTGTTACCACAGTGGCAAGAAGGACCACATCAAGCGAAACTATTTTACTTGGAAGAGAGAGAAGAAGAGCGACAAGGGGAAGCAAGATGAAAACACTACAGCGGCGGCTTCGATACCTGGAGGCGATGTGATCGTCGTAGGTGATGAGGTTATCACAAACCTCGCCTGCAATGACAATTCTTGGCTAGGGGACTCAGGGGCTTCAACGCACGTATCTCACAACAAGGCACTATTTGCCACTTACACGACAGGCGACTATGGAGTGTTGAAGATGGGTAATAGAGATGTGTCGAAGGCGGTTGCCATTAGAGATGTGAATTTGAGGATAAAGACGGGTGCAGTTCTTGTTCTCAAAGATGTTCGTCATGTCCCTGATATCCGCTTCAATCTAGTGTCAGTTGGAAGGTTGGATGACGAGGGATTCTTCAGTCTCTTCGGGAATAGTCAGTGGAAGCTTTCCAGAGGTTCGATGGTGATTGACAGAGGAAGCAAGAAGTCCAGTCTCTACTATATGGAGGGGACCGCACAGGAGGTGAACACAGTTTCTGACGTGTCTACCGAGTTGTGGCACAGGTGGCTTGTCCATATCAGCGAGAAGGGGATGAACTACTTGGTTAACAGAAAGGTAATTCCAGGGCTCAAGTCTACAAAGTTGGAGAAGTGCACGCACTGCTTAGCTGGGAAGCAAAATAGGGTATCTTTCCAAAGTCAACCAAGTTCGAGGAAGTCGGCGTTGCTCGAGTTGATTCACTCGGATGTCTGCGGTCCAATGAAGGTAAAATCTATTGGTGGTGCTTCTTACTTTATAAATTTTAGTGATGACTATTCCAGGAAGGTTTAGGTCTATGCCTTAAAGACCAAGGATCATGTGCTACCTACTTTTAAAGAGTTTCAGGCCTCTGTTGAAAGAGAGACGGCCAAGAAGTTATTGTATGTTCGATCCGATAACGGCAATGAATACATTGGTCCCTTTAATGCTTGTTGCAGAGAGCAAGGGATACGACACCAGAAGACTCCGTCCAAGACACCTCAGCTCAATGGTGTACCGGAGCGCATGAACAGGACACTAATGGAGAAGGAGCGGTGTTTGCTGTCATAAGAAAATTTGCCAGGCAGTTATTGGGGTAAGGCTCTTCTCACAGCTGCTTATGTTATTAATTTATCTCCTAGTGCTCCTTTGCAGGGTGTAACGCCCGTAGTTCGTATTACGTATTTTGGTATACGTGTACAAAATCCCGACCCGTAATTAGACTTGTCTTGCTTAGCTTGATCCTGATTTCATCTTGCCTTGGTTTATTTTGGGTTCATCCTGGTTCGACTTATCTTGACTGGTTAGTCTTGGGTTTTGCACTGGCATGGGTTAGTTAGCATTTTCTGGTTCATGTAGTTTATCCTGGCCTTGGCCTGCATTGGGTTCGATTGGGTTCGACTTGGTTGGCCTCGGTTTGGGTTGATATGCAAACCCCTACCTACCACCCTCCCTCATTTATTAATCCAACAACCATTCTCTCTCCTCATTCATTACTCATTTACTACTCTTCTTCTTCTTCATTTCTCTACCGAGCACCACCGTAGGCAAGTGCAACTTGCTTCATGGAGGAACTCAAGTTTTATTGTTCCATTATCTTCCTTACGAGATTTTAAGATACTTTAGTACTTAGCATTTTTAGTTTCCATGGTTCCTTTCATGTAGATCTAAGTTTGTTACATTTTTGAATTTCTCGGTTTTGATCTACCAAACTGGCTTGTTTTCGAAAACTAAGAGTTCTATGTAGAAAGTATTCTGATGTTACGCAAGTTTGGTCTTAGAATGGTTGGATTTTGTTGAGTCTTGACCGAGATGGGGCTTTTCTTGAGCTCTTGAGCTTTTACGCATGCTTGTCTTGGCCTGGGGGAGAAGATAAAATTTTTACGCACACGTTCTTACGTGCTACCGTGGTATTTAGTTTTACGCCCACGTTTAACGTGCCAGCATAGCATTCCTCCTTTACGCACACGTCTTAAACGTGCCAGCGTAGTGTCCCCTTTACGCACACGCATTGCGTGCCAGCGTAATCCTTTCTACGCCGAGTTCACTTGAACTCTATGCAGGGGCCTTCTCGTTCGCGTAGACTCGTGCTCGCGTATTCTCCTACCGCGTAGAGTCCCGCTATGCGTAGAGTGCCCCGTGCATAGAGCCTCGCTCGCGTAGAGCCTTGCGTGCGTAGAGTTTCACTTAGGTGCTCGTGCGTGTAAAGCTCCGCTTGCATAGGGTGCTTGCTATGCGTAGAACCTGCCCGCGTAGAGTTCCCTCTCGCGTAGGGCTCCCGCTTCCGTAGAAGCAGTCTTCCTTGGTCTTGCTCCCACATAACCTTGCTCGCGTAGAGCTATCTAACTCCGTGTCTTGCTCGCGTAAAGCTATTTTTACGCTCAGGGCCTCATAGCCTAGCGTAGTTTCATTTGCGTAGAGGCTTGAGCCCTATGCGTACCCGTTTGCTTTATTGTTCTTGTACCTCTTGTCACGGACTTGATAACTTGAATTGATTGACATGACTGGACAGATAATTTTATAGGGCACAGTATAACAAGTGAATTGACATAACATGACATGATATGACTTGACAAGACATGACAAGCAAGCCTGATAGGAACTATTGAATGTTGTTTCGACGGCTAGCATGACATGATAAGAATGAATGGCTTGGACACCGTGGATGATTGTGTTTGTACAAGTGAACTAGTACTGTCTCGTATCATGTCTAGGGCAGGGACCCCTGAGTACCACCGTCAGGGGTACCTACTAAATTGACTAAGGCTAATAACTAGAATAACTCAGTAGTCATGTAGAGATTTCCTAGCTACAGGCAATCCCGTTATCTGGGCGCGCAAGTGGACTTGTAGCCTGCCGACGAGTAGGACACATTTCCAGCATACTGTCATGTGTTGTACCCTTCATGAATGGATATTCGACCTGGATAACCTGGATGGTCTGCTGGGCTTGTGGTTGTTGGAATAATCTCATTGCATCTTGCTAGTAACTAGGCTTGTGATAACCCTAGTTAGTTAAAGTATCAAGCCGTACACATTGCTTGGCCGTGATTGATTGCATGGAGTCTAACCTAGTCTAGCCTTGTCCTGATCTTGTACCAGATTGTAACATGACCTGATTGCTTGTGCTTTATTTTATCGTAAATAGTGGAAAACCAAGTTCCGTTCAGATGAAGGGTTACAACCCCGGTCCTGGTTTGGTTTAAGGGTTGTAACTTGGTTATCGGAATAGTCTCATGGTTATCTTATCGTATATCATCATAATTTTCCATATCTCCAGTTTTATTGTATAATTATGTTTTGTGCTAATTGCTAGTTTTAGTTCTTAAGTGAAGCCTCCTTTGTGGCACTTGCTCTTTCTGGGATCTGACCCAGCTGGTTTTGCGTGGACAGATACCGGAGCAGCTCCAGAGGATCTTCCTACCTTCCCGCCAGATGGTGACCACCAGGCATAACCAAGGCAACGAGTGGGTTTCCCTTTTGTTCTCCCATTTTATTGTAAAAATATTCTTTTGAGGCGTTTAACCGACGAGCACGTGTTAGCTCGTATTGTACTTTACTTACTGTCTGCCTCCGAGCTGTAACATGATTGACGAATCCTAGGGTTGATTATGTATGACTGAAACTCTTGTTAGTCTTCATATTTTGTACGACTAGCTTCATGATCATCCAAATATGTAATGTATGAGACGCCTTACTATTGTATATTTGATGCTCTAACATCTTGTAACTGCTATTTCTTACATGAGATTGAGACAATAGGCTTGTTCATGACCGTAAGAGACTGATGGCTTGTAGTTAAACCCTCATGTATCTAGACAACCGTGACCGTATAGCGAGGTGGATTCCATTTCAATATACGTAGCTGGCTATGTATGTCCCCGCTCTCCAGTATTCTGGTTTTGGGGCGTTACACAGGGTGATGTGTGTAGGTCCTAAAAATCATGTTGCACCCATCAAAGAAGCAATGAAAATTAAATTGTGCATCCCTCAAATGAACTGCACAGAAGACAGATTATGCAACAATTCAACTGCGTAAGCTGAACTGTGCACCCATCCAAGCGCGCTAGCTGATGTGGCAACATCATCATTATCTGACAGAAAATCAGATCTTCTGACAATTGACAGCCCGAAGAACGAGTAAACTGTTCGTTTTTCGTGCAGCATAGCGCTCGAGGACAGCTGTACAGACAGCACAAGTCATCAACCCAATCGAAGCACAATCTGCCAGACTCTCTGCAGCGCAGTTCAATCTCAGTGCAGTCGGAAGCCAGCACAGTTCATGTGGCACAATCCATCAAGTTAACTGACAATTTACACATGGCCTACATGCCGTCAATTGCTCACCACTTGGCAACCGTCTGTACACGACCAAGCGTATTTCAATCAAACAATGCCATGCGTCTCATACAGTTGGTCCACGATCGAGTAACTGCCAGCGCAGTTTGCTGCTTGCGCAGTCTGAAGCCTGCACAATCCATCTTGTGCAATCCAGAATAACTAAAAATTTGTTATTTCCAGAACTCTATAAATAGAGTTTCAAGTCCTTCATTATGAGCCCCAGATAAAAATAATCAAAAAAATTAGAATCCACATCAGATCATCACCAGAGATCAGGAGTGCTTGCCAAAGTGCTGCTGCATTCTTCAGAGACTACCGTCTTCAAAGTTCACATCGTCCAAGGGATAAAACGATCGTCTTCAGATCGGATTCCTATAGTTGTACTTTCCTATAATTCTATTATAATCTTCTTACAAAGTTTGTGAAATAAAGAACAATTTTTGTTTTTACAAACAAAATGGCGACTCTGCTGGGGACGACTTTCTCCTCCGACGAGAAAGTGACAACTCAATGTGATGTTGCGTCTATCGGAAAGACGCAGAAGATGCTGGTTGTAAAGGTCAACCAGACGACCTACGAGGCGATGATCAACTCTGGGACTACTTGTCGCACTGCGACTTCTGCCAAGAGCAAAGTCTGTTCAGTGTGGACTCCAAAGTCCGCTGCACAATCCTCTGCGCAGTCTGCTGTCTCTGCTGCGCAGTCTGCTGTCTCTGCTCCCAAAACTGTTGCGCAGTATGCTGCCTCTACTACCCATGCGCAGTATACTGCTCCCCTTGCCAGTGCACAAACAACTTTCTATGCTGCTCTGGCAAAGTGCAAAACTCCTCTTCCCCTGGCGCAGTTGGCTGTAACTTTTCCTGCGCAGTCCACCACTCTATCAACCAGAATGCAACTCAAGCACTCTGAAGTCAAGACTCCTGCTGCGCAAGCCACACTGTCTGTGGCCAAAAAGCCATCTATCAAAGCTTCTCATGCGCAACCAGCCAATGCGCCTACTGCAACTTCAACCCCTGCACAAACTGTGCCAGCGCAGTCTAAGAGGGACAGCCCTTTGGCTAATCTCCCTTCTTCTCACAACAAGGAAAAAAACTCTGCTCCTCTTTCCAAATACCCTGTTGCTCCAGCGCAATCCACTGGGGGTAGTCTGTTGACTATTCCTCCTCCTCCTCAGAACAAAGGAAAAGGCCCGTTGGTCTTTTCTCAAACTTTCTCGTCCCACGACTTGGAAGACAACAGAGGAAAACGCTCTTTAGCCAACCCTTCTTCACAAAACAAAGAAAAAGGCCCTTTGGTCTTTTCTCAGTCTTTCTCGATTTTTATAGTAGAAGATCAATCTGAATGTGCCGCGGCACCAATCAGTTCTTCTTCCCTCCTTGCCAAAGGAAAGTGTACTGATCAAAGAGGTATTCTGCCTACTTCGGTAGCAGAATTCCAAGATCTCCCAACTCTCAGGATATTCTGCTTAAAATAGAGAAAATTACTGGTGTCTCAGACAGAAACCCCTGGGGGGGTGAATTTGCTGATCTAAGGACTTATCTCAATAGACCAACTTCGGCGAAACGCAAACAGCCAATGCCGAAGACCAACCTGCATCAGAGACAAACTTCCAGGATAAAGAATCCCGACACCTATGCTAATGAAGTGAGTAATTCTCTATATACTCAAGGGACAAAATACCTGAAGAACCGGAACCATGTTCCGAATGTTGTCAAAGAACATATCCCCCAGACTTCGTCTCGTCCTGTCATTGTTTCCGATCTCCGAGAGCACCTCAAGAAAAAATAGGACAACATCTCAACACCTCCAGTTCAACCACTTGGACACCATTATAATCACAAGGTTGTCATCAAGTGTTGTTGTCAGACAACAAAATGATCTGTCTTCGATCGTCTGAATTTTGCAACGTCTGAACCAATGTCAGAAGATAAAGATGAAGTGTTGAACGCTTCCGTCAACATGACTTCTCGAGACACTGGGGGTAGAAAATACTCCAAGCACGGCAAGCCTCGCAAGCCAAGCCAGCGATATTTAGATCTACTCCAAGAATCTTCTGAAGGAGTATTTCGACATACCAGATCCAGAAGTCGAGATACAATCGGTCAAAGGAATCTTCTCCAAGATCCTTCCGGTCATCTCCCTCTTTCTCACTCAGGAGATGATTCTTTCTCCGACTATGATGCATACAGTAAAAGTTCTGAACAGACAGTGTCCTCCACTGTACCTAGAGAAGTGACAGCTTATATTGTCACTGAAGACCCAGATGCTTCCAGTTCGGCTAGTCAAGAACAACGAATAGCTGTACTAGAAGACAAGCTGGAGACCATGGCTGAAATGGTTGCAAGTATGCATTCTATCATCGTGACCCAACATACGGTACCATCGACTGTACCTGCTACAAATCCTGAGATCATAGCATCGTCGGTGCCTGTCAATACAGGGCTGGGGGTAGTGTCTCCTCAAGTACCTCCTGTACAGATTCAACCCACACCCAGTCAGTCAGGTGCTGGGGGTAGTGCTTACCATGCTGTTCCTCCCCCTAACACTCTGATTCAGCCTACTCCTTCTACATCATTGGAGGATGCTAATGAAGCTATCAAACTCCTGTACACTCAATTCGAGGCCTTTAAAGAGAAAGACAACTTACAGAGATTGGGGATCAAGCAACCCTACCCAGTTGAATGGAAGGAAGTCCCATTTCCTCCAAAGTACAAAATCCCTACAATTTTGCTATTTGATGGCAGTACTTCTCCCATTCAGTTCATTAACCACTTTGAGGTAATGACTGTCCAACTTCAGCCAAATAACGCTCTTCTTACCAGGGTATTCGTCGGCTGTTTAGCCGGTGTCGCATACGATTGGTACAGAAGCTTGCCCTATGGCTGTATCACTTCTTTCTTAGGTCTAAAACAAATCTTCTTGGAACGATTCTATGAGGGGATCAATGACATGACCATGTCAGCCCTTAATAAGATCAAACAAAGACATAATGAAACCGCTGAGAGTTTTATTGAAAGGTTCCGCCGAGAAGCTTTAAAAATGCCTCCTGGAACTCCGACCGCTGTCTCTATAGACACCTGCAAGGCAAATCTTTTGCCTATCATCAGTATGTAGACGGGGTCAACTCAGTTCCAAGACTGGCCATCCTTCATTGTCAATGCTAAAGCAGCTGAAGTTAGCGCTGACAAATTCAAGCAGTTGGGGGTACACATGTCTAACCCTGACCGGGACGAACACCCGACATCGAGTAGCGATAATCGCCAGAACAACCGCAAGAAAAAAGAGACTCTGAACATCAACCTGAAGAACAAAGAATCTCTAGCGGTCAACGTAGCTCCACCTACGTCTACTTCTACTCCCTCTGCACCTCCACCAAGAGAACCTCGTCCGAAAGTAGAGTACTCCTTTGACGAGAATGACACCGTGAGCATCTTTGATTGCTTAATCAATAGCAATAAGCTCCAACTCCCAGACCCAAAGAAGCCTGATGAAGTTGGTAAGACTGATCATCCCAAATACTGTGTTTATCACAAGTTCATTGGGCATCCCACTCGAGCATGTTACGTGCTCAAAGGCAAAATTCAGGAGCTAGTCAATGCTGGTGTTGTCACTCTACAACAAGACGAGAAGACAGTTACCGCGAACATGGTCTCAGTTCAGTTCGATAACTTCCCTCCACAGATGGTGCAGCACGGTGTCATCTCTATCCCCAAGGCTACTCTTAAGATCGAGAATCTTCCTCCTCCACGAAGTGAAGGTCTCGTCCCCTTATCTCTTGACAACGATAAGATTATGTGGATTCATCCTGATCTTGCCTCGGAGTTCGAAGTTCCCTCTTCCTCCAAGAAGAAAGAACGCTCCAACGGCAAAACAAAGATCTGCAATATGGTGTCTTTCGACCCCATAGTTGAAGAAGAAATCCTGCTGGGTACCAGATCAGGGAAAGCCTATCTACGGGAACTTCCTGAGACTCAAGAAAATCCTGCTTCTTCTTCTGAGTCTGCTCCAGTACAACCTGTTTCCACTGAGGACATCCCTGTTGTGTCTTCACCGGTTGTAGAACCCATTCCCCCTAAGCCGACAGCAGCCGACAAAGGCAAACAATAAGTCCGCTTCGATAAACCTTTGAAGAAGTCATCTCCTTCTAGACTTACGAAGCCTTACAACTTTGATATCTTGGCTCAACTAGCCAATACACCGGCCAGGCTGTCAATCTTCGAGCTCTTGCGTCTCTCCAAAGAAACTCGGGAAACTCTGAGTGAAGCTCTAATGCAGGCAGAAACCTGTCTAACCCTTTTGAAGAAGCCGAAAGCAGAGCCAGTCTCTTGCCTCCATTGTCACAGTATGTTGGAGTTAATTCCAAATATTACCTTCACACAGGATGATATACTGATGGAATACAATAGGCATGATCGTCCTCTATACTATACAGGATATGTCGACTCGATGAAAGTCGATCGTATTCTGATAGATCCAGGGTCTGATCTCAGCATCATGCCGAAGACAATGTTAGATGCACTGAAGATCCCAGTACATAGTCTTTCCAGTACAATCACCACCATCCTGGGGTTCAACCAAGGAAGGAGTGAGCCTCTGGGCAAGATTTGCCTAAAACTCCAAATAGGCAATCTCCGCACAAAGGTGAGCTTCTACATCATAGATAACCATGGTTGTTCTTACAATGCTCTGTTGGGAAGACCATTCCTGCATGAACATAACATTGTTCCTTCGACTCTCCATCAATGTTTCAAATATGTTGATGACAATGGAGAAGTTCAAAAAGAGGTTGCAGATCTCTATCCTTTCAAAGGTGTCGAAGCATACTGCAACGATGCTCGTATGTACAAGGATGAGTTCATGAAGGTAGTACTGGCTCTAGACACTTAAGAAGAACAAGAAGCAGTGTCCAATGATACCCTCATCATACCTGTCAAAGGGCGTGTTTCTCGTCCTCAATCCTCCAAACCATTGGCTATTCACTTGCCAGTTCAGAAGCAACCAACTGATGGTGGTCAGGATCAAAGGGAGCTCACCTCTTTTGAGCCACTCATTATCGACTTACGTCGTAACAAGGAAAAAAGGCAGCTCACCTCTTCTGAGCCACTTGTTATTGATTTATCTCATAACAAGGATAAAAGGGAGCTCACCTTCTCTGAGCCACTTGTTATCGACCTCCGTCGTAACAAGTCCAATCCTCCTCCACGTTCTTCTTCTCTCCCTCTTGTAATCAATCTGACCAAGCCTGCTAAGGCTAAAGGTCCTGTTGTAAATACAGATGTACAAATCAATGAATAAGCATCTTCTTTCTAGTATACTGTTGTCATTTATCATGCTAAGTGCTATTTGGATATGTTAGATAGCTTTCAGTCATTTACAATGGGAGTTGTACAGTCTCTTCAAACAGCAGTCCTACTCGAACACCCAGATGATTCATACTTTGTTGTCCCTTCTCGAAAGAGAGGTGAGAGTCCAATACTTTTTAGTAAAGGACCAGAACAAAAATTCAGTTATACGGATGATAGCAAAAGTAACGATACGGGGCATCTGCAACTTCGTCGTTACAGTCAACAATCAAAAGACATCATCCGAAAGATGGGTTATGACTTCAAGAATGGTCTCAACTACGGTAAGGGTAGAAGAACTCCTATCCGTACGGCTGTTCCGAAAGGAAAATCAGAGATGTACTATAGCAGGACCAAAAGAGGTCTCGGATATGCTTCACCTCTGGTATTATCCCCAGCAGTCTCCGAATCTGATAGTGATGAGCGCTCTAACTCTTCTGATTCCAGATCATGGGATTCTGACACCAGCATCGGTCAAGTTCATCGACTGATCGTATCTTCTAACATGGTCTCTGTTGAACTTCCAGAAGGCTATGACGAGAATATTGAAGAAAATCCTGAAACGGATCCTTGGGCTCAACGAATGGATACCCAATGGGAACTCCGATTTGAACAACGAGAACCTCCAACCGAAGATCAATTGGTTCAAATTGATGTAGGAGAGAGCGGGTCACCTTGTCCAATATTCATCAGCAAGAACCTTTCAAAGGCTGGTAAGCAAGAATTAATTCTTTTTATTCAAGAATACATTAATATCTTTGCCTGGAGCTATGAAGACATGCCAGGTCTAGATCCCAAAGTTGCTACTCACAAATTGAATATCCTGTCTAATACAAAACCGGTCAAACAGCAACAACGGCGCTTCAAGCCAGAAATGATGGACACAATCGACGATAAAGTCAAGAAGCTTATCGCTTGTGGCTTTATCCGAGAAGAACAACATCCAGATTGGGTAGCCAATGTCATTCCAGTCCTAAAGAAAACCAAAAAAGTTTGAGTTTGCATCGACTTTCGGGATCTTAATGAAGCATGTCCAAAAGATGAGTTTCCTCTCCCTATCACGGACGTCATGATTGACAACACCTGTGGGTTCGAAAGGATATCTTTCATGGATGGATTCTCCGGATACAATCAGATTCGGATGAATCCTGAAGATGAAAAATACACTTCTTTTCGTACTCCTCGCGGAGTCTACTGCTACACCGTAATGCCATTTTGTCTCAAGAACGCTGGTGCAACTTACCAACGAGCTATGAGTACTATCTTTCGAGATCATCTGTGCAAGACTGTTGAATGCTACGTCGACGATATTGCTGTCAAGAGTCGTCTAAAGAAAGATCACATCCAAGATTTGAGAACTATCTTCAATCTGATGTGCCAACATCAACTCAAAATGAATCCCACCAAGTCATTCTTGGATGTCTCTAGTGGCAAATTTTTCGGCTTCGTCAGTACCTCTAAGGGTATACACGTAGATCCCGAGAAGATCAAAGCCATTCAAGAGATGCGTCCTCCACGCAACCTAAAAGAGCTACGAGGATTCCAAGGTCGACTTGCGTACATCAGGAGGTTTATTTCGAATCTTTCTGGACGCTGCAGACCATTTACTCAGCTAATGAAGAAGGGTGTATCTTTCATTTGGACCGAAGAATGTCAACGAGCATTTGACGACGTAAAGCGATATCTCATGAACCCGCCAGTCTTGGTACCACCAATCTCAGGCATACCATTCTTAATGTATGTCCATGCTATGGATCATTCACTGGGTGCTTTACTTGCCCAAAAGAATAAAGAAGGCCATGAACAAGCCATCCACTATCTCAGTCGTACTATGATTGGTGCCGAACACCGTTATAGTCCGGTCGAAAAAGAATGCCTAGCTCTTATGTTTGCTGTTCAAAAGACGAGGCATTACATCATTGGCCAAACTATTCATGTCATATTCCGAGTTAATCCTCTTCAGGTACTGATGAAGAAGCCTAGCACACTCAATTCTTGGCTGGCTACATGGACTATTCTGCTAGCCCAATATGACATGGTATATGTTCCTCAAAAGTCTGTTAAAGGTCAAGCACTGGCGGATTTCTTAGCAGCTCATCCTGTACCAGAAACATCCAAACTTTATGATAAAATTCCAGACGAGACATTGGAATCAAATATGATCTCCGAAGAATTTCCTACTTGGCGTCTATTCTTTGACGGTGCATCCAGGATTGGACCTAATGGTGCCATTGTCGTAGGAGTTGGAGTTGTCCTTGTTTCTCCAGACGGGTCAACTATTCAAAGAGCCTACTCCTTAGATGAACCTTGCTCCAACAATGTGGCAGAATACAATGCTCTACTCATTGGCCTTCAGTTAGCTAAACAACTGGACGTCGAATATCTTAAAGTTTATGGTGACTCCAAGCTGGTTGTTAACCAGGTTAGAGGAACCTATGAAGTTCGCCATCAAGATCTAGTGCCTTACTATGAAGTGGCAATCAGCATGGCTATATCATTCAAAGCCTTCTTCATCGAATATGTCCGCCGGGCTTGCAATACTGAAGCAGATACTTTGGCCAATCTTGCAGCAGTCTTAGCCATACCTGTTAAAAGACAACAAGTGGTGGTTGTCTCTAATCGAGAATTGTTTTGTATCGAAAACAATCGTGATATTAAGTTCAATAATTTTACTGAGGCCAATGTTATCAGTGAAGATTGGATAACTCCCTTCATCGACTTCGTTGTCCATGATATACTTCCTGAAGATCCCAAGGAGGCTACGAGTATTTGTCGACGATCTCTCCGATTCTACTATAATCAGACTACTAAGACTCTCTATCGACGGACTTATGATGGTCTTCTTTTATGCTGTCTTGCTGGTGATGAAGCGAAGCAAGTATTGCGTGAAGCTCACGACGGTGTCTGCGGAGCACATCAACCCGGTCCTAAGCTACAGGATCGTATCCGACGCATGGATTACTACTGGCCCTCTATGGTATCTGATGCTATCGAATATGCAAGAAAATGTCGAGCTTGTCAAATCTACGCAGATTTCATTCATCAACCATCAGAATTCCTTCATCCGACTGCTGCTTCCTGGCCTTTTGAAGCTTAGGGCATGGATATTATAGGTCCCATCAATCCTCCTTCATCTTGAGGGCATCGGTTCATACCAGCAATAATCGACTACTTCTCCAAATTGGCCGAAGCTATACCACTGGCAGAAGGCAAGACCAGCAGCGTCATCAACTTCGTCAAACATCATGTCATCTATAGATTTGGTGTACGTCGACGAATCATTCATGACAACGGACCTCAGTTCATCAGTCAAAAGTTCACAAGGTTCTGTGATGATCACCGAATTAACAATGTCGCTTCGACAGCTTATAATCCTGCTGCTAATGGCTTGGCTGAAGCATTCAACAAGACTATCATCAAGCTCCTCAAGAAGTTCGTATCTACTAACAAACGAAACTGGAGTGAAACACTTGGAGAATGTCTTTGGGCCTACCGTACCACGGTCCATAACCCCACAGGCTATACACCCTTCTCTTTGGTGTACGGCTGTGAAGCAGTTCTACCCCTGGAACTTCAAATTCCATCCTTAAGGATTGCCATCGCCAACGAGCTTACTACAGAGAACAACGACCTTCTTCGACTCCAAGAATTAGAAGCGCTCGACGAGAAACGGCTATTGGCTCAACAACATATTGAGTTATACCAAGCCCGCATCTCAAAGACTTTCAATCGCAAAGTCAAAGTCAGAGCCTTTCAGAAAGGAGAGCTCGTTCTAACCGTCAGACGTCCTATGACTATGACTCACATGAGTAAAGGCAAATTCGATGCAAAGTGGGAAAGGCCATATATCGTGAGCAAAGTCTTCTCAAATGGAGCCTATCAACCCACAGAACTGGATGGTCGAGTTGCAATGATGCGTATCAATGGCAAGTTCCTCAAAAAGTATTATGTATAAATATAAAAGACATTGCTTGTAATCATCAGACAAGTTCATAAATAAAATTTGATTTTATTTCATCATGAGTGATAGTACATAATATCAAGGAAGGTCACTATCATCCTTCTCAAAATTGGGACGAGGACCACTACCGTCCTTCTCAAAAACATAATCGGTAAAAGAGCTGAGAACATCCTTGCTCGAACCCACCAGGAACTTGCAAGCAGCCATCGTCATGGCCACTTCTTCTTCAGTCTTCCCTGGTTCAAGAAGGAAGTCCAAGACGTCCCTTGGCGGCTTGGATGCAGATGAACCTTCGCTTGCCTCTGTCTGCTTTGGCTGGGCCGGCTCGACTGGACGTTCTTCAGTAACTGCTTCAATCTTCGGGACGATCTCAGCCTTCTTGGATGCATCTCCAGACGACATCTTTATGTTGACAAGTGAAAGTAATCATTCTATCTGATTTTCTGTTCTATTTATAGACAAAGATCCGTAAGACAATGAAACGACATATTCATCTGACGGTTCGCCCGTTCATTACATTCATCTGACAGTTCGCCCGTTCATCACATTCATCTGACGGTTCGCCCGTTCATTACATTCATCCGACGGTTCGCCCGTTCATTACATTCATCCGACGGTTCGCCCGTTTATTACATTCATCCGACGGTTCTCCCGTTCATCACATTCATCTAACGGTTCGCCCGTTCATTACATTTCATCCGACGGTTCACCCGTTCATCCATTCATCTGACGGTCCGTCCGTTCATTTCATCTATCCGACGGTTCATCCATTCATTCCATTTATTTGACAGTCCATCCGTTCATCCTGACGATTCATTTCATTCACACATTTTGACGATTCATCTATTTCGTTCACATCAGCAACTTGTCATATAAGTTGTCTACTGAAATAATGATATTCAATAAATTATATTCTGCCATGTCCACATTACCTCTGAGCAGATATAATGAATATAATTATTTTCTAAAATCAAAAAATATATCATGTCTTGCACCTCTGAATATATTTTCTATCGCTATTATTTATATCTGAATAAGATATGCAATAAATAATAGAGCCACAAAGAAAATGTCTTTTTATTGATCAAAATTAAAAGACATTACAAAATTATATGTCACAAAAATGGAAGATACAAAAAGTCTTTCAATTCTGCTGGCGGGGTCATCAAGCTAGTCATCTCTTGCTTTAAAGTTTGCAGTCGCTTCTCATGAGAATCCATCACTCGCCTCCTAGCTTCCTCCATACCAGAATTTTTATTAAAAGTCGGTAGAGTTACTAGTCTGCGAGAGATTTCAGCTTGATGAGCTGTGACATATTCATCTCTTTCCTGGGTCAGGGCGTCCAGTTGCTGAATTATAGCTTGATGTTGTGTGGCTTCATCTTCCAGAGCAAGCTGAACAAGTCTCAAATATTCTTGAAGACGGGCAGATTCTGCTTTTAGTTCAGCAACTTTCTTCTCCTTCTCCTCTGCAGCAGATGCTATTATCTCTATTTAAGTGTTATATTCTGAAGATTTGGCAGTGAAAGTATCCAAGATAATCTGGAAATCAACCTTCGCAACTGCAGCCTCTTGTGACATCCTCTCAAACTCGGCCTGTACCAAAGGCTCCACCTCTCCCTGATTCAGATCTTTGTAGATCTTAACCGATTCCTCTAGCTCATCTAGGATGTGTTCAAGGTAAGCAGCTTGCGCTTCATCACCTTGATTCCGGATGGCAGCTTTCAGATAAGAGGTTGGACCTATAACAGTTATGAAACCAATATCTTCTTTCTCCCATTATCCTCTCTACTAAGGGTCCTAGGGAATTGAAGAAAAGGTTGGTAAAGGAACTGATTATGAATCTGTTAGTGGCAATAGTACCAGGAGTAGCAGCTATTCCCATGGATGTCGAAGCAGCAGGTGCTTGTGCAGATGGACGTTCAGCTTCTTGTATGTGAGTAGAGGTCTCTTTGGATAAAGGAGCCATGGTAGAGCTAGTCGTCCCTCCCAGGTGTTTCTCTGCGAAATCAGATGAATACCATAAGTTGGCTGTCATTAGAAACTATCGAGAAGGATCAAAAGTAAGTGTGATCTTACCATTGCTAGGTCCAGGGACAAGTTTGTCCTCTGCTGACACGAGTTACAACCTCGCAGAAGTAGCCTCAGACATTACTGCCTGGCTACTACCTGCTTCGGAGTCGCCCAAAAAATGTCTGCTACCGCTGGCTATCTCCTTTATTGGCACTATGTCAGTACATGTTGGAAGAATTGGAGAAGATTCAACTTCGGCATGGATAAAAATGTAGATGTCAGCCATTTAATCTATGAAAAGAAGATTGATAATATCATTCAATACCTTTGGGATCAGCAGTAGTAATTTCCTCAGCTGCTACTTCTTCACCCATATTCTTTTTTGGAGATACATGCACATCAACATCCTCTTCGGGATTCAATGTGTCATCAATAGCTTCTGGGGATATATGGACATCAGCATCCTCCTCTGGATTCAGTGTATCATCAACAGCCTCTGCTGATGAAACATCATCACTTATGCTCTTCTCTCGTGCTCCACTATCAGTTGTTGCAATCGGATCCACATCATCCTGGAGGCCAAAGTTGCAGTCGTTCAGAGCATCGATCATTAATCGATCCTCTTCATCACCAAGTGTTCTCGGTGTAGCTGGAAGCTGGGTAGTCTCCACTGCAAGTGTAGGAGATCGCACCACTTCATCCTCTTTCTCCAGGACCTCCTCCATGGTCTCTACAACATCATCCCTTCTCTCTGGACTGAAAGCTTCGGGCTCAGGGATAGGTGTAGGGGATGACATTGTGATTCCGGCAGCAGCACTAGCCACGACCGATGACATAGGTCTTGGAGTGACTACTGTCTTTCTCCTGAAGACTATTTTCTTTCTGTGTAGAGGTCTCTCCGGACTCTCTACATCTATAACATTGTCTTGTCTTTGGATAGAGGTCGGGGTCGCCGTCTCTTCTCTTTGAATTGACTCGGCTTGCTGCCGATATTGTGATCGGGTCGTGACCCTTTCTGATGATTCCAAGACAAGCTTCTTCTTAGCAACTAGAGAAGAAGGTTCTTCTATCCTTCTCTTCCTCTCCTTGGCTGGAGATTTGACAACCTTCAAGGAAATGTGCAATGGTTCATTGACTTCTTCCGGGAAGTTGGCTTCCCTTGAAGCTTGCAACGGTGCATCGGCCGGTTCACGCTCTTCATCGTTGCCAGGAGCCGACACAACAGTTGCTCCTTTTTTTAATCTGGCCGCTGTCGTAAAGCTGTCTGCAAGACTGAAGTTTTCGGCAAAGGTATTCGCGAATGTATAGAAAAGTGAATATGTATACAGCATCCGAGGACCGTGGTCGCTCTTCATCGGCATCGAGAATGTTGTTCTGGTGTCTCGAGCATTATAATAAGCCCAAGCCCGGGCTCCGTCAATCAGATAACCTTTTTCTTGTAGGCACGTGATGGCGTTGCCTACATGAAACTGGTCGTAGCCAAATTGACGGGCAAAGCGGCTGGGAAGATAGGGTTCCAAATAACATTTGTCTTCAAATTTGTAGACCAGGTGTGATGGCCTGATTGTCCTCAGCCAATCAAAAACTGCATGACCCAAAGGCTGCCTCCCCAAGTCGACCAGATTTGAAGCCATGTGCTCATAGCCAGTTGGAGGGGGAACACAGTAGAAGTTCCATCCCTTTCTGAGATTCAGAGCACGTCTGCAATCTCCTAAACTGGTATATATCCATTTACTCCTGGAGAATCTCCTTAAGAAGCTGCCACTTACCGCTCCCATATCGGGATTCATCAGAGCAGGATAGTGCAGAAGCAGCCATCCGAATAAGTATGTATATGGCAGCTCTAGCCGCGGAAAGCTACATTTCTCACCTTTCCCTTTGAGCATTGAATCTACAAACAGGCGGAGGCCAGCGTTCACTCGGCAAGTCATCGCCGACAAAAGATCCATCTGATAGCCAAAGACTAAATGGACAGCAGCAAACAGCATGCCTCGATGGAAACGATCGACGGCGCTCGCTCCAGGGACGACGAATCGTCGGAGCCAGTAGGTGAGGAAACCCTCCAGCTGGGCTTCCTTTGATATGGGCCTATAGCCCATCCTCATGAAACTTTTAATACTATCTCCTGTCATGAAAGGAGGATATTGAAGATCATCATCGATCTTAATATCCATCTCCTGATTCTCCTCCATCAACCCAATCACCTCACTGCTGCTGAGTGGTTTGAAAAAGTTGGGTTTACAATTGTCGTGTTCCTTGGTTTTCTTCTCTATGATGTGGTTAAGGAAGAGATATGGTAACCATTTCGTCGAGTAGCAGGTGCCTGACGAACCGCTCTTGTAATACAAGGAACAGATTTTGTAGTGGCACAAGAGCTCCTCGAAGACGGCCACCATATCAGCGTTCTCCTGATGAAGTTTGTCCAACACGTCATTGGTGGGGACAAATTCCTCATAAGGGATATTCCCCATTAGTAGACTCGAGATGTACTTCATCTCGTGAAGAGCCAGTCCGATCTCTCCACAGGGCGTCATAAAAGTCCATGTTCTGAAGTTATACCTTTCTGCCAAAGCAAGGAATAGGTAAGGATTGGATTGAAAGCCGTAAACGGTAGAATATACCGACTGGTACAGCTCAATCTCCTTGAGCTTCTCTTCGAATTGAGCCAATATCCAATTGGCTATACAATTCCATTTTTTGTTATCCGGATTAACAAGACCTGTTAATCGGATATCTTGATCATGATATCTTCCTTCAACCTTCGTAAATTCGTTTGCGAATATCGGCGTCCTGACCGGCAACAGCAGGGAGGAGTTCTCCGGTGGAATGCACCCAGGTTTCAATCCTCTGAGCAAGGAGCTGTGACACTCCGAGGAACTGTAAAACATGTCCTTGTTATTTGTTCCTTTCTTCACACAAATGTTCCCTGTTCTGGCTTGTTGAAGAGGAGTTATATCCCAGTCCATTCTCCTGGGATAGCTCGCAAAGGCATAGCGAGATAGGGGAAGACACCTGGAAATTTTCGGTAACAGTATCCTTTTCTTGCCTCTCTGAAAGAGTCTTTGTTCAACTCGGGGTCTCGGCTGAGAACTCTTATCAAGAGCCTCACCAAACAGAAACAGAGGCTTCTTATGAGTAATGGCGTCAGCAGTTTACAGAGGCTGCCCGTTCATCAGACTCATCAATGTTTCATTGTCTTGTGCTGTTAGTATGGCTTATCGAGAAGATGGCAGGGCATACTGAGGAAATGTCACATGGGACAGATCCTCCTTAAACTTGGGTTCGGCCAAAGTCCCTGCAAAGACTTCCTAATTTGGGTCTTTCCTGAGATTAACTGCATCAAACAAAAAGACAGAATTTAGTACATACAATCATCAAGGAGTCTGTTCAAAAGATCAGCAAATTGCGTAAGTGTCAGATTGCGCTATGTGCATAGCATCAGATTGCGCTAATGCAGCCTACATGCACAAAATATCCAGTTACGCCAACACATCCACTTGCGTAAGTCATCAGATTGCGCTAACACACTTGCGCAAGGTATCAGTTTGCGCTGGACAGACTTGTGCAAATCGATAGAATGCGCTGAACATTAGCCAGCGCTTTCTAACCGATTGCGCAAGAATATAGTTTTCATAAAAATGAAAACTATTATGTGTGTAACCAGAACCCTAAACAGGGTGGCGCAATACCATCAAATCTCTAAAAAGAGAGAGATATGAAGGTTCGACAATGTCAAAGAACCCTAAAAAGGGTTTTTTGATCGAGTTCATCATCTACCTTGCAGAGCAGGATGACCGACTTCGTGACGAAAAATTTTGGGCACAACCCGAGTCGAAGACTCAGCAGGGGCTTTGCCCTTCTCGGCGGCTGAACGTTTCGGGGCCATTGACGTCGACGGAGAGGATGAAAAAGTGGTCGGAGTTGGCACAGAAGCTTTTCTCTTTTGAACTGTTGGAAACA
Source organism: Iris pallida (assembly GCA_029216955.1). Taxonomy (NCBI): domain Eukaryota; kingdom Viridiplantae; phylum Streptophyta; class Magnoliopsida; order Asparagales; family Iridaceae; genus Iris; species Iris pallida. The sequence continues at coordinate 38,868 of JANAVB010029309.1, read as the reverse complement.
AGTAAAGAACGAAAGAAAGAAGAACGGAAACTATTTATAGTTTTTCAAAAGTAACAGTCACCTCAGATTGCGCCGAGAAATTAGGAGCTGATTCCTCCAAACGCGCAGTCAAAGCATCACTTACGCAACTTGATTTTAAGTTCGAAATTCAAAGTATTTCAAAACTTTGAATATTTTTAAATTTTGAAAACTTTGAAAGGGGTCTTGTAGGTCCTAAAAATCAAGTTGCACCCATCAAAGAAGCAATAAAAATCAAATTGTGTATCCCTCAAATGAACTACGCAGGAGACAGATTGTGCAATAATTCAACTGCACAAGCTGAACTGCGCACCCATCCAAGCGCGCTAGCTAATATGACAACGTCATCATTATCTGACAGAAAATCAGATCTTCTGACAACTGACAGCCCGAAGAATGAGAAAACTGTTCGTTTCTCGTGCAGCACAGCGCTCGGGGACAGCTGTACAGACAGCGCAAGTCATCAACCCAATCGAAGCGCAATCTGCCAAACTCTCTGTAGCGCAGTTCAATCTCAGCGCAGTCTGAAGCCAGCGCAGGTCATGTGGCGCAATCCATCAAGATAACTGACAATTTACACGTGGCCTACATGCCATCAATTGCTCACCACGTGGCAACCGTCTGTACACGACCAAGCACATTTTAATCAAATAATGTCACGCGTCTCATACAGTTGGTCCATGATCGAGTAACTACCAGCGCAGTTTGCTGCTTGCGCAGTCTGAAGCCTGCGTAATCCATCCTGCACAATCCAGAATAACTAAAAATTAGTTATTTCCATAACTCTATAAATAGAGTTTCAAGTCCTTCATTATGAGCCCCAGATAAAAATAATCAAAAAAATCAGAATCCATATCAGATCATCACCAGAGATCAGGAGTGCTTGCCAAAGTGCTGTTGCATTCTTCAGAGGCTACCGTCTTCAAAGTTCACATCTTCCAAGGAATAAAGCGATCGTCTTCAGATCGGATTCCTATAGTTGTAGTTTTCCAGAATTCTATTATAATCTTCTTACAAAGTTTGTGAAATAAAGAACAACTTTTATTTTTGCAAACAATGTGCCTAACAAAGTATGGTACGACAAAGAGCCGTCATACAATCACCTGCGAGTATTTGGTTGTAAGGCCTTCGTACATGTACCGAAGGACAAGAGGTCCAAATTTGAGCCAAAGACGAGGCGGTGCATCTTTGTCGGCTACGGTCGGGATGAGTTTGGCTATAGACTCTACGACCCAGTAGGAAGAAATCTCTACAGAAGCAGAAACGTGGTATTCGTCGAGGATCTGACAGTGACCAACACTCAGGATTCTGGGACGCCTTCTGAGGCTGAGGAATTGCCTGAGTTTTGCAGAGGCTATGGAAGACGAACACAGGCAGAAGTGGATACAGGCTATGCAAGAGGAGATGAGTTTCGTACACGCTAATCTTACTTACGAGCTAGTGCGGTTGCCAAAGGGAAAGAAGGCTTTGAAGAATCGATGGGTGTTTAGAGTGAAGCAGACAGATGATGTTGCTCGCCCTCGATACAAAGTGAGGCTGGTAGTTAAAGGCTACGGTCAGCGGAAAGGCGTGGATTATGATGAGATCTTCTCACCTGTAGTCAAGCAGTCATCTATTCGGGTGGTGCTAGCATTGGTAGCCAGTTTCGACTTGGAGGTCGAGCAGATGGACGTGGAGACGGTATTTCTCCACGGTAATCTTGAGGAGGAGTTATAAATGGAGCAGCCAGAGGGATTATGTGAGAATGACAAGTCACATTTGGTCTGCCGATTGAGGAAGAGCTTGTATGGTCTAAAGCAGGCTCCGAGGCAGTGGTATATGAAGTTTGAGTCATTTTTGGGGGAGCATGGTTATGCACAGACGACGTCGGACCATTGTGTATTTGTGAGGTACTTTGCCGAGGATGATTTCATTATTTTATTGCTCTATGTTGATGATATGCTATTAGTGGGTCGGAATGCCACTAGGATAGCGGAGTTGAAGCGCGAACCGGCGTGACCTTTTCTATGAAGGATTTGGGCACGGCAAAGACTATTCTTGGGATACAGATCAGCCGAGAGAGAGTCTAAACTGCTATACTTGTCCCAAAAGAAGTACATTCACCGGGTACTTCAGCATTTCGGGATGGACGGGTCAAAAAAAGTGAGTTGTCCCCTTACGGCCTACTTTAAGCTCACTGAGGTGCAGTATCCATCTACCGAGAACGAAAAAGAAGATATAGAGCGGGTTCTATATACCTCAGCTGTGGGAAGCTTTATGTATGCTATGGTGTGTACGAGCCCAGACATCGCTCATGTAGTTGGCACAGTTAGCAGGTATCTTTCAAATCCTGGAAGGGTACATTAGAGTGCTTTCAAGTGGATTCTACGATACCTTCAAGGCACTGCCGATTGGAGACTTTCTTTTGGTGGTAACAAGCCGAAGCTGGTTAGAAATACCGACGCTGATATGGCTGAAAATATAGACACGAGGCGATCGACTTTGGGCTATATGATGATGTTTGCTGGAGGAGCGGTATCATTGCAACGACGGAGGATTGCAAGGAGTTACTGTGGATGAAAAAGATGTTACAAAAAATGGGGCTGAAGTAAGAGCAGTATACTTTGCTTTGCGACAGTCAAAGTGCTATTCACCTTGTTAAAATTGTGCCATTTGGAATCACAAATGCATGCCTGATAATAACCTACCATACTAGGGTTCATACTAGCAGGGGATTTTGGTTTTCGATTTGGTTTTTGGTTTAAAATGGGTTTTCCTGAAACTGTGCTCTGATTGATACTTTGCTGAGAATTCATCTATTTTTTAACTGAATTATTAAGGATTAGTAATCATGAATGATTCATCTATATTTATCTAAGATTAGCCTAGCATGTTAGGTTAGTTGATGGCATAGGAATTAGTTTAATTTGTATTGGTTTGAATCGAATTGTCCTAACTGATACCAGTTTTGAGTTTTCACTGTTCCCTATTAATTTCAAAACCTGACACTGACTTGGGACACCCCTTCATTTCATGTACAGGTTCCCTTGTCCATCCTTGTATTAGATTGTGTTAGTCACATATCACGATTGTTGATTTCATTTCCTATTTGATATTCAAATGATTTCAGTTGGCTTGGTTTTCAGATTTCCTTCTTCTTTTTATCAATTTACCTTATTTCCTTTACTTTTGGTTGTGATGATATCATTTAGTTCAGGTTTTAGATTACAGATGAATTGATTTCGAATTTGGGAAGGCTGTCAACTGAGTAATGTGTTGGCTGATACCAAACAGGAACTGAATTCCTGTTTTCTTTTAAAATCCCTTAAACTGAAAATTCCCTGTTTTAGACGGTTTCTTGATATTGAATATCATATTAGATACTAATTATCATGTTAGATTCTAATTCTAATTCAAATTCCCTGTTTTAGATTCATGTTCATTGCCCATATCTGAAATGCAATGCCCTGTCCAAGTCCAGATGTTTACATTGGATGCATTTGGTTTCAAATGAGCGTAGGGACTGTTTTATTTAAACTGTCATTTGATCTCCTTTCTTAAAAACTGATTTTGGGAGTTCATTGCCATGGTTAAATTCATTTACTTTATGAGTTGTTCACTGTTAATGATAGTTTAAGTTTTTTGTTTGAGAAATGATTTTCGATTTGATTGGGATATTAAACTGTCATTTTAATCCCAGTTTTCCTAAGAACTAAACCTATTTGACACTGTCAACACACACCTTCCCATGTACCATCCACACACCCTTCATGTTAAGTAACACACACATACACACACATTGTCCATTCCTATTTTGGTTGATTCCCCTACATCCTAAATGCCTCATTCCAGTTTGAAGAAGGTAAGTAAATGACTTAAGATTCTGGTATAGTTTAATTCACAACTTATTCAGTCCCTTGATTTACATATCTGTCACACTGTTATTTTCCTATCATTTCACTCATTTACTCACATCTCATTGAATTTAATTCTTCATACACACATTGCACACACTCTTGTATTGACACTATACTCATTTACATGTTAATTTGCATTGATTGTTCATTATTCAGTCCCTTGATATTGTATCAGTTAGATGGGAGTTAGTGTCCAATTAAGTTGTGTTAGAGGAGGAGTGGGCAGGAGTTAGCAATAGCAGCTTTGGCTTGGCCTAGTTTGTATTGCATTGCAGCAGCAGGCAATGCTTGCCTTGGCTTGCATTTGTATGGCAGCAGTTGCCTTGGCTTGCCGTGCCTTGGCTTTGCAGGGCAGTAGAGAGCAGGCTGGGGCTTGGCCTTGCAGCAGCAGGCCATAGCAGCAGTAGGAGCAGTAGGTAGGGTATATAAGGGTTGGTTTTGGCAGGTTGTCAGTAAAGAGGAGGATCCTAAGATTAATGTTCAGTTTTTCTATTGACTGGTACCTAATGAGGGACCATTAAGGGTTAGTATAATCCAGTCCAAGTTTGTTGGAATGAACCTTAATGTTTTAGTCACCAACCTTAGCCAATGTATCACACAACATAGCATACACTCTTCACACACAACCACCTAATCCTAAAATCTGTGAACACTTATGTTAGACTATACACACACATGTTAGTTCAGATTGCCATGACACACACACATGCATTGTTCCCCATCTCCTATATATGTATGGGTATATATATATATATATATATATATATATATATATATATATATATATATATATATATATATATATATATATATATATATATATTTATATATATATATATATATATATTTATATATATATAAATATATATATATTTATATATAATCTTGTGTGGTGATGTATTATAGATATTGCGTATTGTTTATATAAATATTGTGTATATAGATATATGGTAATTAATGTGTGTATTGCCTATATGTGATTTTGGCTTATAGCCTAGGTAGTATAGCCTATGGTATATGGAATATTCATAAGAGTGTTGGATTATTTTAGGCTAAATGTGACTTGTATTGATGTGTGCTTGCTAGCCTAGGCTTGGTTAGGCCTAGTGAGACTGACTAGACCAAGATTGACCTAGTAGACTAGACAGTTGACCAGGTTTGACTTAGAGTTGACTTTGACCTAGATTGACCTAGAAATTATGTAGATTGCATCATAAACTTCATTTGTCTTATTTAAACATATGATAACATGTACTGCTCTATTTAGGACATTGTGACTCCGTTGCAGACATCTGATATTATACTACTCTTTTCAGAGTATCAGGCGAGTACATTCTCTGACCGTTTCATACTTGTCTGGATTTATATTCTTGCTCTAGATTACTATACTTGATGCTGACACGATTGTTATCACGGATTGGTACTATATGGATCTTCTTTTGAGATGTTATCCCCTTGTATTCACTAAATACATATTGTGATGTGCGCTTCACTTACATATTGTATTTATTGAATACCCTTATCCTTGTATACTCATTGTGCATATTGTACTCTTATTATCACATGAGTCCCATGGATAGACCATTGTACAACTATTGTATAACATTGTACATCTATTGTATAACATTGTACACTATTGTATAAGATAACGTAACTGGAGTGGATCCTTGTGTATTGATTGGAGAGGGGGAGTAGAATTGGTTATGTAATCAAATCCTATTGTACAATATTGTATAACTATTGTATATGTCTATTGTGCACTCACGTACAATAGAATTACCATTGCATTGTCCTAAACCGTTTACATAACCATATTGTACTCTAAATCACATATTGCTTACAGTTCTTACTTATCACATATAGATATTTCCTATTATCAAACCTCTGATGTTTTTATATACATTCTTCTTTCAGCGTTTCATGTATCTTACTCTATTGCATGTTTTATATTTCCTAACTTGATATGAACTGCGTGAGATGTATTGTGCTCGCTCCTGTCCTGACTGGACCTGTTGAAAATTTTACAGATGATTGCCCTGAGGACACATGCCTACATATTATGGACCAGGAGACGGCTTAGCTATCTTGGCCCCGACACTCAGGAGTAATCGGAAGATTAGCTAGTGACTTGGTTTAGATTTCATGTTTTAGAACTTGAGTTGTAAATAAGTTGAGACATGTTGTTTGAGATTGTTAGAGATTATATTATTTAGTAGTTGGTTTTATTGTTGTTTTCAGTCTTAGTTATAATCTTCTGTATTATCATATCGTACTTAGACTGTGATTGAGATTACATTATATCTATACTTGTCCTCCGTTCGGAGTTGAGATTTTGACAAGTACATTATATAATTACGTGAGTTGCTGGTTAGATAGTGACCTAGAACAGCGTTCTACCGCCGACACTGCGGCGTAGGCTGGGTGCTGTTACGTACTCGTACCCTCACAGTGGGTGCGGGTCATGACACGTTTTTAGTGGTGGCCCATGCAGGTCGAGTTTATATAGTGGTATTCGAACTAGAGTATCACTACAGCCTGCGATAGGAACTAAGGAATAGGCTTTAGCAGAGAGGTTACTCAATCACAATTAGGACTACTTGAGAGATTCCTGGACGACCCTTGAGAATCTCATTATGAACTTCGATTTAAAAATCCTTTTCCTCTTGTTTTGATTCACCCTCACTCCTTGATGTTTAAAGGATCTTAGACTATTAACTTCCTTCATCATTATCCTTACTTATATTTTGTCTATCTTATGTTTTTGCTAATTTAGCACCAGTTTTACAAGCTTATCTTTTTCGAGCTTGATCATGACATATTTTATTGGGGGCTGGCACCCACTAACATATTGTCTAATCAAGACCGGTGCATGATAGTCTGATCAACCTATTGCACTTTGGTTCGCTTTTCATATATTATTCTATGTGGAGGGAGACATAGTTAAATTTGCCCTAGAGTCTCATCCACGACAGCTTTGGCAATTCTCTTTTGAATTATTTCCATCGTCTATGAACCACGTATTGTACTTAATAGCATCGTCTTTGAACTCTTTATTGTTTTGCCTTTCACATATTTCAGAAAGAAAAGGCACTGTACTTGATAGATCAACCCAAGGTATCACGTTTAGTTTCCCTATCCAAAGGAGAAAATTGACTTATTTCTATATCCTTGCATCATCCTTTAAATTCTAATTCCTTGATCGTGACCAGTCGACCGGGTCATCCTCCTTATCATCCAGTGTTTGGAGTCTTATTTAATTGAATTAATTTAATTGTGACATGGATATCAAATCTTGGATACTCGTGCTCAGACTTCAATGGCCTCGTTCTCCATTTTGCCCAAACTTCGATTTATCCTAAAATTGATCAAGTTAGATCGTGCCGGGACTAAATCTTCTTTTATATATATTGTGTTATTGGAATCCAATGCTATTGACACACGTGCCTTAAACTTCCGATTTTGATCATCTTCGGAATGGTAACCCTTCATAATTAATTCCTAGTTGTCCTTACCAGTTTCATATAGGATGATAGACTGTCCTACACCTTAATGATTTGTTGCTTTTTTATCTTTCCAGCAGAACACCCTATATTGCTTGCATGTTGATACCAAGGGACTGTTTTGATCTAATATGACTAGTCCATCTAGATGAGACCTTCAACCGCTATGGTTGACCATGACTCTATATATTATTCTTCAAATTGTATGAGTTAGAAATTGTAACACCAGTTTTTCAGATGAGGGTAATTTTGAAATTTTGTATTTAATTTATTTAATTATGGTATTTAAAATTTTAATATAATTTTTGGTGATTTTTAATAATTTTTAAAAACTATTTAAATCATGACTTATGATTTGGTGTTGTGCTAGTGAACAGTAGAGACTGCCTACCCTAGAGCCTAGCCATATGATTAGGGTATTTAGACATTTTTGGGGTTATTTGATTTTATTATAATTTATTTGAATTTATGAGAATTTTTAGAATTTATTTTGGAATTGTTTGAATGAGGGTTGACTAGTGTTGACTAGGAGACTAACCTAGTGACTGACCTAGGTTAAGACCACTTGGTTAGGTTAAGTAAACTTGGTTAGACCTAATTTAGTGAGTTTTAAGTCATTAGAACTTGTTTGGAGAGATTTGGAGTTGATTTGACTAATATGGCTCATGACTTCATAAGTCATGATTAATGACTTAGGCTTAATAGCCCATAGGCCCACACCATGAACCAACCCAAATCCTAATCAGCCCATGGCATCCAACATAGGGTTTCCCATCCTATTTAATGCCCCTCAAAGTTAGGGCTAGCCTCCATTAGGTTTTCTTGCCAAGTTTTGGAAAGAGGTATTTCCCATCTTCCATAAATCCTAGTAAATTCATTTTTATTCCTTTTTAACCCAAACAAATTGCATTGAGTCCTAAATTTCTTCTACTTTCTGTTGGTACCAAGTGTTCTTGGCTTTGGAGCTCATTGGAGGAATTTGGCCATCAAGAGGAGCACCTCTTTGTGGAGCTTTTTGGAGCTTTTGATACACATAGGTAACTTCAATTCCTCACCATAGAACCCTGTTATTTTTGCATCATTAGGGAGCCCTATACCTAGCCTGACCGTAGGAATAAGAATCCCCAGAATTTTGTGTCCTTTCGTGTCCATTTTGGACACGTATCAGTGTCGTTTTTATAGTGTTTGTTGATATGCCACAAAGGATTTTTATTTGTTATTTTTGAAAAGTGTTTGAACAAAATTGATGATTTATATATGTACATTAGTTTGCAACTGGACTGAGTTGGTTTTCGAGCCGTGTCCGTGTCCAAACAGGACACGAACACGCTCACAGCACACACGGGCAATGCCCTGCTATTCGGGGGCTATAACTCCCTGTACACGACACTTCACCACACAAAATTTGACAGGAGGACTCCCTACATGACTGACACGAGGCCTACAAAGTTTTGTAGGACCTCGTTGAATGGTTTGGGAGCAATCGAGCCTGCACTGACGTGCCCTGTCGCGCGCAGGCAGCTGTATACACGCACAGACACGCGCACAAACACGTGTTCGTGTCCACTCTGAACACGTGGTAGACATATCGTGGTGGGTCCACTGTGTAGCCCTACATGTGGGCTACACGTGTGCAAAATCACGTGTCATGAGGAGTCGTGTGTCGTGTCCACGACCTCAGTGAACACGTGTACGACGATTAGTTCCCTGTGTGCACAGTTTTACTGTTTTGTGTGTTTTAAGTTGTTGGACACGTTTGTGTCCACTTTTGTGGACACAAACACCTCACCTAGCACGTAAACAATGTATTTGTAAGTTACCAACCACTGTTTTAGCTTTTTAAATCAATTTTGATTATTAAAACTCAATTTCCTATTTTTCCTAAAACTGTGAACTGTCTAAGTATCCTGATTTTTCCCAGATTTTGAGAATGAAGTTTGGCATTGATTTTAACCCATTTAACACTGTTAGTTACTTGTTATTAAGGCCCTATCATGTACTCCTATGTATTATCTAATGGTAAGAGAAAATTGGGTTGATTTTGGTGTGAATTGGATCCATAAACTGAGAATATGAATGAGGTTTAAAACTGAGATGTTGAAAGTTCATTTTTAAACTGATTTTGAGAATTTGGTTGAACTGTGATTCAACATATGAAATCTGAGTATATTAGGACTGTTTTCAACTGGTCTGGGTTATTTGTGAACTGAATTAAGGGGGTTTGGGACTGAAACCTGAAAATGCAAAGAGGGGACTGTTTAGTGATATCATTAACTGATTTTGGTTTTGTTTTAAACTAAAATATTGAACTGTGGTTAGGGTTTCTTCCCTGTTTTGCATTGTTCCTGCACACTGTTAGCTGCTGCTAACAGACACCTTGCCTTCATGTGTTTCACTCACTTGACACTTTGCACTCTCACTTGTATCACACATTGTTATCACTTTTCACACACTCTCACTCATTCCATTCATACTCACATGACACACACATGCCACACACCCTCTAGTTCACTCTTGCCTCACATGTATCACAACACTCACATCACTTCACTGTGCTCTCATGACACACACAACCACAATGACACTTCACTGTTTTTCCTATATTGTAACACACCCTTGTATGCATTCCTGCCACTGAGACCACACACATTTTTGCATTCCTGAGATTTGTTGTCAGCCCATTGCAATTGCTTACTTTCCAGATTTTCTATTGATTTATTTAAGCACACTGTTTACTGACAAGTGACTGGATATGTTATTGATATTAACTGGGAATAGAATAAGAATTTGGTTAGATTCACATATGACCTGGAAACCAAGTTACTGTTTTCCTGAAAATTCTATGACCTGAAAACCTGAGTTGTAATGTCCTATAAACTGATAACATAGCACCATTGCCTAATTTAATGATAAGCTATCTAATTGACCTTGAACACACCATACTGTCCTGTCCCATTTCCAATTGTGCAGCCTATACCCTTATGTTCAGTCCTTAACTGAAATGAATGTGGTTTACATGCTTCATTGTTTTCCCTATGTTAATTGATTCACTGAAATAGGATTTCCTTCTATTCCTAATCTGAACACCCACACATAACAGCTACAATCTGATAAACCCTTGTCATATTTTTACACACACACTCACATACTTTCCCTCACATGAACACACACAGAGGTTATCATGCCATGCCTTATCACTCCTTGTAACACAAAACACTCATTCACTCACATTATTACTCTTTTCTTCCCTCTCTCTATATCTATATATGCTTGTAAGTATGCATACAATATATATAGTGTGTATAGATTATGTGTTTGACTTATGAATAGGTCTATATGCTATTGTGATATACATAACTTGTATGATATGTAGATATGTGACTAGCATATGAAATTGAACCATGACATGTAATAATTTACTAGGTGTATATAAATGCCATGTATATATATGTATGTGTGTATGCTAAATGTTATATATATACTTATATGTATTGAATTGAATATAGGATATTAATATGATATTGATATCTATTTGGTTTTGGTTGATAGAGTGTTGGCATAGGTTGGCTAGGCCTGGTTTGGCTAAACCTAGACTAGATTGACTAGTTGACCCCATAATTGCCTAAGGTTGACCAAGTGTCGACTTTAGCCTAGTTTGACCTAGATAGCATGCAGATGTATTATAGATTTCTGTTATCATCCCCTGTATACATCTTGACTTGTGTTGCTCTAACTAGGAGTCAGGTATCTCATCTCGAACAGTACATTTACTTCAGACATTCAGAAACGAGGCGAGTACATTCTCTGATCATTTCATATCCTGCTTAGAATTATTTCCTGTATTAAATTACTTTACTTGATACTGTCACGTTGGTCACACGGATTAGTACTATACAGATCCCTTCTTGAGATGTTATCCCTTCAGGGAGCATCGGGTACTCTATGTTCTGTGCGTTTCACTTACATAGCGTATCATATGCTTCTTTGGTTCTTTGATCACTTGTGACATATACTCATATGATCACAGAGTCTTCTTTGAATCCTTATCCCATTTATTGGGTCTATCAGAATCCCTATTTTTTGGACTACTATCTATTACCTTCGGGGTCTATTACCTTCGGGGTCTATTACCTTCGGGGTCTATCACCTTTGGGGTCTACTACCCTTCGGGGGCTGTTACATAGAATCATAACATAACCTGTTTGGATCCTTGTGTATTAGTTGGGGGTACAGGGGAGTATAAATAGCCATGTGAACAATTTCCAAAGTAGAATAGCCATGTACGCCTCTTTAGTATAGCCATGTACAAATCAAGCCGTTCACATGTCGACTTTGTACTCTAAATCACTAGTCACTGGTAGCTCTCTACTTATAGTAGATATTTCTATTACAGTTCTCTCTCTGTTTACATACTGCATTTCCTTCAGTATCTATATCTTACTTTACTGCATGATTATATTTTCTAACCTGCTATGAACTGTTGAGATGTACTGTGCTCGCTCCCGTCCTGACTGGACCTGTTGAAAATTTTACAGAGGATGATGAGGAACCCTGCACCCCTTACTTGGAGCTTGCCTAGATGACACTCGCGACCTGGACCCCTGGGGAGGTTCAGGCAGCTGCTGAGGACGATACCCTTACTTAGTGTAGATAGCTTAGACTATTTCTTTCCATGTTTTAGCTGTTGTCTTTTTCTGAGTTGTATATTCTAGATGTTGAGACTGGTAGATGATAAGACTTGTATTTTTTTTCTGTTGTACCTCAGTTGAGGATTCTCTTATCTAATTTTTGTCGTGCCATATTCTATCTCTAGATTGTGATTGAGTTGTACCTCTGTGTTGGCCTCCTTTTGGAGAGTATTTTCATGTTAGTTAGTTATAGTTCATGACCTAGAACAGCGTTCTACCGCCGACATTGTGGCGTAGGCTGGGCGCTGTTACGTACTCGTACCCTCACGGTGGGTGCGGGTCGTGACAGAAATTGCTTAGAGACTTTGATTGTGGGTGGTTGACCTAGAAGGAGTACGACCGACTTAAATTTCGAGGACGAAATTTTTCTAAGGGGGGTAGGATTGTAACACCCAATTTCTGAAATGAGAGTAATTTTGAAATTTTGTAATTATAATTATTATTTATTTATATTTATTTTACATTATAATTTTTTATGATTTTTAATCATTTTTAAATTATTTAAAAACTATTTTAAGTCATGGCTTGTGATCTTGATGCCTTGCTAGTGTAACCTGAGAGACTGTCTGACCTAGAGCATAACCATGTCATTAGGATAATTTATTTTTACTTTTGAGCATGAGGGTATTTTGGTCATTTGGCCCCTTTGAATTATTTTAGGATTTATTGCATTGGTGATTGTTAATTTGACTTTTGCTAGCTGTGACTTAAGAGACTGTCCTAGACTTTGACCTTGACTTTGGTGACTTAGCTAACATGGTATGGACCCTAATCTAACTCAAGTTGGTCTTGGTTGACTTAAGTTGACTAAGTTTCATGAAGAGAGTAGGAGGATTTTTGCATTGGACCAAAGGCTAAGGACTTGAGCTAGTTAGCGAGTGCAACTTGGCCCATAGCCCATTAGTGAAACCCTAACCCTAATTCTTTCCTTTATGACCAGCCACTAGGTCATTCCCTTCCCTATAAATAATCTCCTAATTAGTTCTTGCTCTTTTGTATTGAAAGAGCACATAGGGAAAAGAAAGGTTTGTCCATTCTTTCATATTCCATAGATTCTCCATTTTAAATCCTTTTACACTCTAGTTTCTTGCATTAGAGCCTAATACTCTCATATTTTCTGATTTTGGAGTTTAATCCCAGCTTTGGGATAATTTGGGGATCCGAGCTAGCAAGGAGGAACACTTCATTTTGGGGCTTTTTCTTACTATTTGCACACATAGGTAAAACCCTTTAAATTGCATTAATATTTCGTTTTCTTTGCATTTAGGGCTAGATCTAGGAGTCCCCTAGCTGTCCCTGAAGTTTGGGTCAATTTCGTGTCCGTTTGGTGTCCGTATCGGACACGTGTCGTAGTGTATGTGTAGGTGTTCGACGAAATGCCTCAACCAATATTTTGTTCTAATTTTTGAAATGTTTTTAATGGAATTCTAGCTCTAGGGCTTGCTTAGTGATTTGTGTTATTATTTCCTAATTTTGATGTCGTGTCGTGTCCACACGGGGACACGAACACGCGGGGACTGAACCGTACACAGTGCCCTGCTGCTCGGGCACTGTAGCAGACACGACACTGCACGTCTTGACACGAAATTTTGGGCACACCTAGGACACATGACCGACACAGCACACACAAAATTTTAGGCCATTTCATCGAGCGGATTGGAAGAAATCCCACCCGCATCGAATGGACACTGCACGTCACACGGTTTGAAACGGGCGCTGATATGCGCGTTTAACTTCGACACGGCGACACGCCGACACGGTGCAGGGTGTTAGACACCTAGCCCTACTATGGGCGAACCCATATGCATGGTCTCGACCCACCTCGAGCACTGTGTCGAGCCCACGAAGGCTCGACATGGCTGTACGATGTTTATCTTAACAGTTTTCTGAAGAATTTCGAATGTTAGGTTGGACACAATGTGTCCCAATTTCTGGACACGTGTGTCACACAAACTCGACCCTCCCCCTCTGAAACATGTTGTGTGTCGATTGTGAACGATTTGGTTCGAATGTACATGTGTATGGACTGATTTCATTCCAGTTTCTTTGACAGTTTCGAAATGGAGTTTTATTTTGAGGAATTCAATGTGTTAACCTGTTGATTGTTAAAATTGTGCCGTTTGGAATCACAAATGCATGCCTGATAATAACCTACCATACTAGGGTTCATACTAGCAGGGGATTTTGGTTTTCAATTTGGTTTTTAGTTTAAAATGGGTTTTCCTGAAACTGTGCTCTGATTGATACTTTGCTAAGAATTTATCTATTTTTTTAACTGAATTATTGAGGATTAGTCATCATGAATGATTCATCTATATTTATCTAAGATTAGCCTAGCATGTTAGGTTAGTTGATGGCATAGGAATTAGTTTAATTTGCATTGGTTTGAATCGAATTGTCCGAACTGATACCAGTTTTGAGTTTTCACTGTTTCCTGTTAATTTCAAAACCTGACACTGACTTGGGACACCCCTTCATTTCATGTACAGGTGCCCTTGTCCATCCTTTTATTAGATTGTGTTAGTCACATATCACCATTGTTGATTTTATTTCCTATTTGATATTCAAATGATTTCAGTTGGCTTGGTTTCAGATTTCCTTCTTCCTTTTTATCAATTTACCTTATTTCCTTTACTTTTGGTTGTGATGATATTATTTAGTTCAGGTTTTAGATTACAGATGAATTGATTTCGAATTTGGGTAGGCTGTTAACTGAGTAATGTGTTGGCTGATACCAAACAGGAACTGAATTCTTGTTTTCTTTTTAAATCCCTTAAACTGAAAATTCCCTGTTTTAGACTGTTTCTTGATATTGAATATCATGTTAGATACTAATTATCATGTTAGATTCTAATTCTAATTCAAATTCCCTGTTTTAGATTCATGTTCATTGTCCATATCTGAAATGCAATGCCCTGTCCAAGTCCAGATGTTTACATTGGATGCATTGGGTTTCAAATGAGCGTAGGGACTGTTTTATTTAAATTGTCATTTGATCTCCTTTCTTAAAAACTGATTTTGGGAGTTCATTGCCATGGTTAAATTCATTTACTTTATGAGTTGTTCACTGTTAATGATAGTTTAAGTTTTGTGTTTGAAAAATGATTTTCGATTTGATTGGGATGTTAAACTGTCATTTTAATCCCAGTTTTCCTGAGAACTAAACCTATTTGACACTGTCAACACACACCTTCCCATGTACCATCCACACACCCTTCATGTTAAGTAACACACACATACACACACATTGTCCATTCCTATTTTGGTTGATTCCCCTGCATCCTAAATGCCTCATTCCAGTTTGAAGAAGGTAAGTAAATGACTTAAGATTCTGGTATAGTTTAATTCACAACTTATTCAGTCCCTTGATTTACATATCTGTCACACTGTTATTTTCCTGTCATTTCACTCATTTACTCACATCTCATTGAATTTAATTCTTCATACACACATTGCACACACTCTTGTATTGACACTACACCCATTTATATGTTAATTTGTATTGATTGTTCATTATTCAGTCCCTTGATATTGTATCAGTTAGATGGGAGTTAGTGTCCTGTTAAGTTGTGTTAGAGGAGGAGTGGGCAGGAGTTAGCAGTAGCAGCTTTGGCTTGGCCTGGTTTGCATTGCATTGCAGCAGCAGGCAATGCTTGCCTTGGCTTGCATTTGCATGGCAGCAGTTGCCTTGGCTTGCCGTGCCTTGGCTTTGCAAGGCAGTGGAGAGCAGGCTGGGGCTTGGCCTTGCAGCAGCAGGCCATAGCAGCAGTAGGAGCAGTAGGCAGGGTATATAAGGGTTGGTTTTGGCAGGTTGTCAGTAAAGAGGAGGATCCTAAGATTAATGTTTAGTTTTTCTATTGACTGGTACCTAGTGAGGGACCATTAAGGGTTAGTATAATCCAGTCCAAGTTTGTTAGAATGAACCTTAATGTTTTAGTCACCAACCTTAGCCAATGTATCACACAACACAGCATACACTCTTCACACACAACCACATAATCCTAAAATCTGTGAACACTTATGTTAGACTATACACACACATGTTAGTTCAGATTGCCATGACACACACACATGCATTGTTCCCCATCTCCTATATATATATATATATATATATATATATATATATATATATATATATATATATATATATATATATATATGTAATCTTGTGTGGGGATGTAAAATAGATATTGCGTATTGTTTATATAAATATTGTGTATATAGATATATGGTAATTAATGTGTGTATTGCCTATATGTGATTTTGGCTTATAGCCTAGGTAGTATAGCCTATGGTATATGGAATATTCATAAGAGTGTTGGGTTATTTTAGGCTAAATGTGACTTGTATTGATGTGTGCTTGCTAGCCTAGGCTTGGTTAGGCCTAGTGAGACTGACTAGACCAAGATTGACCTAGTGGACTAGACAGTTGACCAGGTTTGACTTATAGTTGACTTTGACCAAGATTGACCTAGAAATCATGTAGATTGCATCGTAAACTTTATTTGTCTTATTTAAACATATGATAACATGTACTGCTCTATTTAGGACATTGTGACTCCGGTGTAGATATCTGATATTATACTGCTCTTTTCAGAGTATCAGGCGAGTACATTCTCTGACCATTTCATACTTGTCTGGATTTACATTCTTGCTCTAGATTACTATACTTGATGCTGACACGATTGTTATCACGGATTGGTACTATATGGATCTTCTTTTGAGATGTTATCCCCTTGTATTCACTAAATACATATTGTGATGTGCGCTTCACTTACATATTATATTTATTGAATACCCTTATCCTTGTATAATTATTGTGCATATTGTACTCTTATTATCACATGAGTCCCATAGATAGACCATTGTACAACTATTGTATAATATTGTACATCTATTGTATAATATTATATACTATTGTATAAGATAACGTAACTGGTGTGGATCCTTGTGTATTGATTGGGGAGGGAGAGTAGAATTGGTTATGTAATCAAATCCTATTGTACAATATTGTATAACTATTGTATATGTCTATTGTGCACTCACGTACAATGGAGTTACCATTGTATTGTCCTAAACCGTTTACATAACCATATTGTACTCTAAATCACATATTGCTTACAGTTCTTACTTATCACATATAGATATTTCCTATTATCAAATCTCTGTTGTTTTCATATACATTCTTCTTTCAGCGTTTCATGTATCTTACTCTATTGCATGCTTTATATTTCCTAACTTGATATGAACTGCGTGAGATGTATTGTGCTCGCTCCTGTCCTGACTGGACCTGTTAAAAATTTTACAGATGATTGCCCTGAGGAGACATACCTACATATTATGGACCAGGAGACGGCTTAGCTACCTTGGCCCCAACACTCAGGAGTGATCGGAAGATTAGCTAGTGACTTGGTTTAGATTTTATGTTTTAGAACTTGAGTTGTAAATAAGTTGAGACATGTTGTTTGAGATTGTTAGAGATTATATTATTTAGTAGTTGGTTTTATTGTTGTTTTCAGTCTTAGTTATAATCTTCTGTATTATCATATCGTGCTTAGACTGTGATTGAGATTACATTATATCTATACTTGTCCTCCGTTCGGAGTTGAGATTTTGACAAGTAAATTATATAATTGCGTGAGTTGCTGGTTAGATAGTGACCTAGAACAGCGTTTTACTGCCGACACTGCGGCGTAGGCTGGGCGTTGTTACGTACTCGTACCCTCACAGTGGGTGCGGGTCGTGACAACGACCTCCTCCACATAGTTGTGAAGGAAGAGAAATATTGGAGTGGGTGGGGTTCCCAACCTATGTGGAGAAGACCCCGGAGTGCGACGAGGGCCGTCTGTGTGTCAGAGAATCTCGAGGAGGTGACGAGGTCATTCAGAGACGAAGAAGAAGCTCGGAAGCTACCAGAGTATATTCTGGAACAGGGAAGGCAGAGTTCGGGCTAGCCGAACTCTGCCCCCCTTGGTTTCAGAACAGTTCTATCACGAAAACACAGAGTTCTGGTCGAACTCTGTATCGACGACTGAGGCTGATTTTAGGGTATTTTTATACCATTGGATCGTATCCTACGATCCAGGTTTTGCTGCAGATTAGAAGATTTATACATGGTTTTTTTAACCCTAAACACAACACAACATTGAGAAAAATAGAGAGAAAAGAGGCAAGAGTGCCATTGCAACTTTGGAAGAGAAGAATGAGGATAGAAGGCCGTTTTCGAAGGAGGATTGTGTTCGGGTAATCTCTACTCGCTGTCTTTGTTCTTCGTAGCTTTGTAATCAATTATTCTTGCTTCCAAGTTGTAACCCCACCTTCTTATTTCTTTTAGTTATGAAGTTTTCAAAAATATGAGTTTGATTAAGTAAATCAATTTTAATAATCTTATAATTTTTGAGGGGAAGTTTGAATTAGTGGCAAAGTGGCACATCCTGAATTGGTTACAACTAATTGGAATGGTCCCCACTCCCTAACAAACTTGTAACCAATTTCCTAACTGATTTTTGTATATTTTGCAATTAATGAAAAGGGGGGTCTTTCCTGCATAATAGCCTTAGGTGGGAGGGGTTTTTTGTAAATTTTGGATTTAAAGTATTGAACAGAGAAAGAAATCTCTGTTATTTCTCAGCCGAGCCTCTTCTCATTTTTTTCTCAGCCATTGCTTAGATCTCCCCCAAATTTGGGTGAGCCCTAACCCTACTCTTCCGACGGTTGGCCATGGCGATGGCGACGTGACCATCAACGGTGACGGCTGATCTACTCCGGCGATCTCATTCGAGCAGATCTGCGTCGAGCTCTCGGCGGAGTCTCCATGTTTCTTCTAGAGTCACAGCAAAGACGGTGATGGAGGTCCATCACCTTCGCGGCAACGTCCCAGCGGCAACAGACGGATTTTCCGACGACTTCGTCTCCCTCGTCGATCTGCACGTCGAGCTCTGCACACACGGCGGTCTTCTCTAGTGCCTCCAGCGTTTCGTTCTTCGGTATATATGCGACTTCCCGGCGACACCGAGGGCTGCATCTCCGGTGACGAGAGCTCTTCTTCCTTGACTTCCTTCGCTGTAGAGTCACCACCTCCTCCTGGTGATTTCTTCGATCTCTCCAATCACCTTCTTCAGGAACTCACGAACGTCGGCAACTGGTGAGTATCTTTATGATTGCAATAAATTCTTTAGGAATGATTTCAATCGACGCAATCCTGTCCTGATCGTCCCTTTTGTTTGACAAATTTCTTGAATAATGTAGTTTGGACCAATGGAGTACTGATCGGTTTGACCAGCTCTTAGACGACGAAGTTCATCTCTGACAAATTGATCGATCGGGTGAACGTTCAGTTCTCGAGTTTCTCATCCCCGAGCTCAAGAACTCAGAAATCAGGGACTCAAATCTCTCGATCTGGTTTTGATCATATCTACGCTCGGGTGGGATCAAATCGGACACGTACGCTCATGTCTTTGTGTTTGATTTTGAATCGATTCCTTCCAGGTAACCCTCTTCTTCCTCTGTTATTTGTGTTGAAGGTTTATTTCGAACTTGAGTTGGTTTTGGCATGTCCAATGGTGTGTCCAAGTGCGGTGTGTCAGTGGTGTGGCTCGTGTCGGACCGTAGCAGTGTTCGTGTGTCTGAGGCTGGTTCGTATCCAGGGCTTGTTCTGTCCGTATCTTAGGAGATCCAATGGACTATAAGGTTGCAGGGGTGTGGACTGTGGTTGGACATGGATGTTAGCGGGACTCAACGGAACCTCTCAATTCTGTGTGTTGTTAGAATTAGCCATGAAATACTGAGTTATGTATAATTATTGAGTTGAAAATCTATTTTCATTGAGATTAGTTTTGTGTATATTCTTTTACGTAATTTGATTTCATGAGTTTAGATGTAAGTATTTTTTGAATGATGGGTTTGGAACAATTTGATTCTGGCCTGGGTTCAGAAGATGAACTTCTGTTTTGTAAATGTTTGTATTTGGCGGGAAGGGTTTTTGGCAACAGCTCTCAGAGTGTTGGGTTGTTCTGTTGATTCTTGACTGGTATATTGTCTTTCATTAAGAAGTTGTAGGAATAATGTTGGGTTCTCTATAGTTTGAGAATGTATGGCTAAGCAAATTAGCTGGGTTGAATGGTGTATTGGGGATGTTAGAACATGTGTAAATGTATAAGTAGTTGTTGAAGGATGCTGGAACCAGGCACTGGATCGGGTCTCCGTAATGGACTGTGGGCTTCATGGGCCATGGGTGTTTGAGTTGAAGGCCTTTGAGTTGAGCTTTATAGTTTCGGCTGGAGGCCTTGTTCTTTGTGTATTGCTGAATTGAATGGCCTTTGGTTTAAATTTTGTTTTAAATTATAGTTGTGTTTCTTGATGGGGTTGCTTGAGTGTTCGGCCAAGAACAGTGAGTTGGGAATATTGGGTTCAATATGTGACTGTTGGGTTACAGGAGGATGGGGATTGGAATAAAGAGATTTGTGAAGTTAGGCCATATGGGCATGGATTTCCTTGTTTTACTTTAGCTTTATTGTTGCCATATTATCATAAATTTTATTATCATCTTTAAATGATATTGCTAAGAAATTATTATTCTATTATTATAAAAAGGTATTTTTATTAGGAAATTTATCAACTCTTAATTATATAAAATTTGCTTTTAGGCATAGCATATTCTAAAATTTTAACTCTAGCCTATTAATTAATGATAGATATATAAATGTTAGATTAGCTAAATTACTAGTTAGTTCTATATAACTAGTTAACTGGTAGATGTATCTATCTAGTTAATACCATTTTCTATAAAGTTTAAATTATTATATGTATATGTATATATATAGTAATTAGTTTATTAGCAATAGATATTAGCTAGTTAAGCCATGATTAGTTAATATCTTTGTTTAGATCTTAATCAACTTGTAATCATTAAACAGGAGGACATCCAGTTTTACTACCCATACTTGATCACCCTGAGCAAGGCAAGTATACTCCTCGGACTTGTCCATTTCTTCATGTCTTGTATTCATGGTTGTATCTCCTTGTTGACACGATGTATCACGAGATTGTCTTGTATCTTGTTCCATGAGTTTACTCGTGTCTGGGAGAGGAAATACTACAGATGTGTGATCAAACCCGAGTTACTATTCATGTGAATAGCTTAGGCCCCGCATCGTGCACGTGGGACCGAAGCCGTACCATTTTATGTTCCCTGAATCTACCCAAGCCGATCACACACTCTGGATGTATTTCGATATATTGCACACGTCAGGTTCATTGTGTATTTCATGTTCAGGATTCATTTCATGTTTCCTGTATTTACTTTTCAGTATTCATGTTCAGGTTTCATATCATGTTCTCATATCTCGTACTTTATATTTTCCTGTATTTATTTTCATACCATGATGTTCATGTTCATTTCCTTGGATATACTTAGCTCCGCTCCTAACTAGGATATGTTGCAGGTATACTTGCAGGACATTGTTCTACATTATGGGCCAGAACCCGGGATCTTAGCTGAGCAGGATGGAGTCATGACTTAGCTTGAGGTTTCAGGTTTAGATTGTTTTAGCTATTCCTCTAGAGATTGTATGTTCTTAGAATTCACAGTGTATTTCTTTCTTGTTGTCTCTAGTACTTTTATGATATTATGATTGATGGATTATGGTGATCATTCTGGGAACATTTTATAGATGCTGTGATTGTACACATTCATGTTTATCTGGTTAGATCTCCCTAGCTTGGTACAGCTTACTTCGTCGTGTCTAACGACGAAGGCTGGGCGTGTCCGACTCGTGTCCGATTATTCGGGAGCGGATCGTGACACAAGTGTTGTGGGGATCCGTATTGGATCGGGAGAAGTTTCTAGAGGGTGTACTCCTTTATTTCATTAGTGAAGGCTTCTCAAGGGTTGGACTTCGATCGTCCCGTGGTTTTTTCTCGCAAGGGTTTTCTACGTCAAAAATTCTTTGTGTCTGCGTAGATTGTATTTGGCGTTTGGTTCGTGCGTTGTATTGCTCGGTTCTCTCGCAGGTACTCTCTAGTTTGGGAAAAGGTTTTTGTGTTTTTTTTTCCAACAAAGTGGTATCAGAGTCAGGTTCTGGAATTTAGAAGGGTGTCAGGAGTTGACAGAAAAAACTAGAGAGGAGACCCTATACAATAATAACAGTAAGTATATATCACAAGTAACAAGTCTTCTACTACATAAACTAATAAATCTTCCATGAAAAAGAAACTGTAGGAATGGTGGTAACTACTGTATTGCTGTTACCACTCTGAATGTTTCGTAAAAACTCAAATCGTGCACATATACGATTTGGGCCAACTGACGCACAGCGCGCGCCAATTTGCGCGACCTGGCCAATTGTGATGCTGACATGCAAAGTGCAAAGTCCGCTAACAAAATGGCACATTACATCTCATGAGCCCATGAGCCCGAGTCTGCGTCGCTAAGTCCCTATGGGGCTTAGCTCCAATGAAATAAATTCCAAGAACAAAAAATATTAATGCTTTAACATGGAGTCTTATCCTTACCTCCTAGTAAAATAACCCGCACGGTTCCCTCCTTAGGGTCACTAACCCATGTGCATATTTCAACCCTTGTTAGCAATCACCCGAATAAAACTCGTATTATACGCGAATTTTTTTGTATCTTTCATAAACGTATAATACTTGCGTACTTTTGACAGATCCAAATCAATACGTAAATTTTAATCATGCGAAGTTTTAAACATGTTCTGTATAAATTATTGAATTATTTGGCAAAAAAACGTGTTGAAAACTTGTTTAATTAACCAAATTTGACAATATATTTAAGTATGTGAAGTTTCTAACCTCAATATTTTCATTTTTTAAAATATTTATCCGAATTTTTGAACGTATTTTGTTGGCACTAAGCCGACTTATACATGTACTTTTGCCGTCCCGAATTTTTTCCGTTTGCCGAATTGCTAACAAGGATCTCAACAACATGTACCAAGTGTATATTGAGATATACTTCATGATGTTTTTCCAATGTGGGATTAAATAATGCTAGGCATGTACTCTCTCTACATGTTAAGGAAAAGCTCCAACAAGCTCTCCATGCAAACATAATAAGAGGGCAAATGTCATGAAGCTTCCAGAGTTTCTTCCAATCATTGAAAGCTTGGTTTGAAACATTGTAATAGTTGGTAGATCTTTCATGAATAAGGCGATACACCGATTTGGAATTTAGTTCTCCATTGGCAGTATGAATCCATATTAATGAATCAGTAGGAGTAGTAACAGATAAAGGTATCCGAATTATAGCATAAGCTCCATAGGGTGGAAAAAGAAGGTAGATCAGGTTATGCTTCCAGCTGTGCGTATTCTGATCAATGAGATCACTGACTTTCTTAGCATTGTGATGAGCATGTTGGTGTCCGAGAACTTTGTATTGTGGCAGTGTAGGTACCCATGGATCATCCCATATATTAATATGAGTCCCATCGCCAACTTGCCAAATCATATTGTTCATAAGAATGTCTCTACTAAATAGAATGCTTTGCCAGATAACAGATGAAGATGGGGAAGGACGCACTGACCAGAAACCCTCATTGGATAGGTATTTATTTTTGAGCATTTTCACCCAGATCGAATCAATATTTTGTATATATCTCCAAGCCAGTTTAGTTGTCATCGCCATATTACTGATAGTTGGATCTCTAATTCCCAATCCTCCTTGGAACTTTGGTCTAGTGAGAGAAGACCAAGCAAGGAAGTGCATTTTCCTCTGAAGTTCAGAGCCCCCCAACATTGTTGCTGAGACCAAGCAAAGAAATTAGTTCGGTTTCGATTTGGAAACTACTCAAAAAAAAAAAAAAAATGGTTTACGTTTTGGATTTCGGTTTCAGTCAAAAACTAAAAATCAAATGACACGTATATAATTATTAAATACCCTCAGTTTTATGCGTATAATTTTGTGTATGTTTTGAAAACAACAATTATATGTATGTGTTTTAAAGTCCAATTTTGAAATACAACAAACATATGTATAAAAGTTACAAATTTTTAGTATAATTTAACCACAATCTCAAATTCATGTCCAGTCGATTACGTAATAAAAGCAGTTCACCGAACAAACCGAATCAATTTTCGATTCAGTTCGGTTTCAATTGCGACTAATTTCAGTTTGATGTCGGTTTTCTAGAATTTTGTTTTATTCGATTTTAACTATTTCAATTCAATTAAAATCGAATAAACCGAATGCTAACCCCCGTTGAACCATACAAATGGAAAGAGAACTGTAGCACAACTTTTCCAACTTTTCACTTATTAGCCTACTTAAACTGATGCTGCACTTGGTCAAGACTTTCATTTTGCTATATTTCAGTGACCCTATGGATGTCCCTCCGCCAACACTTGGCAATGATGAGAAAAATACTAAGGCCTCGTTTGGTTATGTAATCGTAATGTAATCAAAATTTTTTTTTTATTTGATTACATTACGATTACGATTACATTAGAGTGAATCAAACGGGGTTTAAGTTTGATCAAGTGATACAATACTAAATACGATCAGAACTTAAATTATCTCAGGTAAGGTATGGTTATACGTTGTGGGTTTGGATATCGAAAAACAGAATTAAGTATAGTTATCAGTGGGATGGACTTACCATGTAACAATGCTGAATGGTCCTCCTGTCAATGATATAATAACTATATATTGTAAAATTTCACTACTTTTGATAATCATATCTTAATGATATTTTTTTGACTTTTAATATTATCACATGTTATAATACGATTGGACCGTTTCATTATTTACCACTGTCACGTGTGAGCCTGACCACTGAATAATTTCTCGTCATGGTTACCAGAACAAGTATGTGCGATAAGTTATTGCTTGCACTTTGCTATATTTGGTAGCTTTTGTTGGTTTGTTTGCTAGGTTTGGTGGTTTGTTTTTGTGGTTTAGCATACTACACTTGTATGGCCATGCCATGCATGCAGTTATCAGTTTTGGAGCCGCACTGGGTTTGCAGTACTTGCTTGGTATTTGCTCGGTTAGATAATTATAATGGTTTTGCATTCATTATTGCCTAATTATGCTGGGTTTTCGTTTACTGGGTAATCTTTGCATAATGATACTAGGGAATTGCTCAATGATTTCTAATACTATAAGTATAGCAATATGTTATTGGCAGCACCGGTCCGAAGGGTTGGATTGTCCTATCTGAGGCTAATTTTGATTTCTCTTTCATCGTTATTGTGGACCGATCATGGGAGGTCACCCATGACCCCGACCTCTTATGGGATCACGCTGAATGTGGAGGTTTGTTCCAAGCTAAGGGAGTTGTCCAAGTTCGAAGTCTTGTCGGACTTACTCCTGAATTGGGTTGGGTCATCTGAGCATATGTCGGTCGGCAAGGCTATCTCTTGATTTGGTTCTGATACTACACTTGCATAGTTTAGTTAGATACTTTATTTTTGTCGCATTTGAATTTTGATAGGTTTGTTGCACTTTAAGTGAGACTTATGGCTGCAATGTTTTGGTTGTTGCTTGGTTGAGGCTTAGTTTGGTGGGTTGCAGGCTGGGATCTCTCTTGATTTCTTGCATAGTCCAGTTATGTTTTGTATTAGAGCTCAAGCCCTTTGTCATACTTGGTTGTCTTATATATGTTGGGTTTGCATTCACTGCTGCCTTGTTCTGGGGAGTATGATAAGCTGGGTTTGCACTAGAAATCAATTCTTTGCTCTCTCTTTTTTTTCATTTGAAAAATTGGAATTTCTATCCATTTTTCTTTTCGGTATTTGAAAAAGTCATGACTATAGTCAGAATACATCTTTGAGGAAGGATCATTCAATCCTAAATTTTGTAATAAATGCAAAAAATTGGAAAGGAAAAATGAATTCATGGGGTGGGTGGGGGAACAATCCCCCCTATTTTTATTTCCTTTGGAAATTATTTTTCTTTGTGCTCCTTTTTTTTGGCATTTAAATACAGGAAATGAATAATTTTTCCTTCCTAATGTCCTGATTCTGCGAATGGAATGTGGCCTAAATGTTGATTTTGTTGCTGCCTTGAGCCTGGGTTTGGTGCAATTTAACTAATGCTATACTAAAATTAGCTTAATACTGAGACTGCTTATGTGTAGTACATTTTATCGTACACTTTACTACATTTGATTTCTACAATCTTGGACCATCTTTGTTGGGTTGCTTAACATCATACTGTGGGTATATATAGTGTGCATTTTGTTTGTTTTTGCAGATTGCAGCTTTCTATGCTTTTGTTGTGCATGTGCTTAAGCATTTGCTTATCTTTGACAGTTTAATAATCTTTGTGACTGGTTTCTGGATTTACTGAAGTAGTTACCTATATGTAATTATCCATCTGTTCCCATTAAAATTAAAGAACAATTTTAATTAGTAAAGTTAGTTAAAGACATATTTGGAAGAAAAAAATTTATGAAACCAACTTTCATTTATTATTATACAATAGTATAGATGTTAAGAATATTAATAATATATGAATACTTGTCCGACAATAGAATTTGGGTCTCCACAGAATTTGTCATTATTAGTAATATATGAATACTTTGTGACAGCTTCTTATTATTGTATAGTCATAAATAACTAATATGAGCCTATTAGTATTCACTTTTCCCCATTCTCGCTCTCTCGGCCCTAGGTTTGAGAAGAATGCAGGTTCGCACCCAATTATGGCTGGACCATGGAAAAAGATGGGGCTACATAACCGGATGTACCCATATGGCCCGAACTAGGTGGCATTGGATGAGTTTTTTTTTTTTGAGATGTACTTTTCTCCGGCTTGGCAAATGCGCTTCCCGTGCCTGTTCATGGATATACTTTCGACGTGTCATGGACTCATCCCCAGATATAACGGTCAACGGTCTCAACTACCGATAACAGTAGGGTGTGGCCGCAGAAGCTAGGAACACCCCATAGTCGCAAGGGCAAAAGAGAAAGGATCCCTCGATCAATCAAACAATTTATCTTCTTATGTAAGTTTCTATATTTTTACTTTTAAATAATAAAAAAAAGTGATATGTTTCGTTGCAATTCGAAGGCAGCACATTAGTACATTGTTAACTGAGATAGATATCTGAAGGTGACTCTTGCCAGACGTGTAGGCCGTGCATGTATTCCGGAGGGGTTCGCATGGATATTGAAGGTGTAACGGATATCTCAGAAGGTGGCCTAAGCGGCAGAGACGCAATACTCCATGCCTTGAGAACAGAGGCGTCTGACGACACATGATACAATCAGGGACGGATCCACGTGAGATGCACTTGGGGAGTGAAATTCACAAATGATGTTGTAGTTAAATATTTTGAAAGTTTGAAAAATCGTAGAGAATAGATGTAATATTTTATTATATAAAATAGTACTATTTAATATAATAGTATGCTATTATATCCTTGAAAAAAATTTCCGAGTTGTTAATTCTGAACTTCCTTATGATTGTAATCTTGTATCCGCCACTGGATACAATACTCCCCCATCCATTGAAGCAGAACCTCGGAACATAACATGCAATATGGAGAATCTTCCGTGCTCCATCCACCTTCACCTCTAATCATTGCTCTTCATACATGTGCACTATACTAAAACTTACTGGTCTCCATACACTTGTTTATTCTCTCTCTCTCTCTCTCTCTCTCTCTCTCTCTCTCTCTCTTCTGATGAAACTGCATACATACTCCAAAATGATATTATTGCCAATAATGGAGAGTTTTGTACTGTATGTCTGCAGGTCAATTTACCCAGATCTAGATGCAGATCCCCTTCACTTCAAACCTATAGATTCCAAGTTATCAGAGCAGGATTTTTATCCATGTATGTACCAAGGTTAATGGAGACAGATCAAAGTAGTGGAAACCAAGCGCTAGACGCTAGGCGGGCGGGCACCTGCCACCTAGCACCTAGCACCTAGCCCGTCAGCGCCTAGGCGGCCGCCTAGATCTAGGCAGTTCAAAAAATTCATAAAAACCTAGGATGTCCTTTCAGCGTGCCGTTTTCCTTCATATCTAGGGTATGTATGTTTCCTATTGGCATGTGGGAAGGTTTACCTTTGTATTCCTCTATCTATATCCCAGAGTTATCTTGATGGGGTTCCTTCAAAGATCCAATTCACATGGACGGGACTCTACATTTGTGCATCTTCATCACTGTCAACATAGATAGTGTTAAAACAATGTATCTGTACAAAACTAATCAAACCTGACATACACAAGGCAATTCATCTTCATGTAGTACATTCCTTTGTGAGTATATAGAAAGGGAAAGAACAAAAAAAAAGATAAAAGTGGCTTGTGATCTGGAAGAATCTATCTCTTACCTCGGACTTAGGGGCAGGGGTACATAGTGGTCAATTCTAAAGAGATTTTTGGTTATAGGTAACTTGAGTCAATTCTGAAGAGAAGATTGTACTTTCCTCTGCGCTTCCACAATTCTAAAGATTTAATAGTTCCAACCGAATCAGAACCTTCAAAAACAAAAATGTAATATTCCTATGCAACAAACAGCTAATAACAAAGCCAAATCTGAACAATGTCTCCTAAAGCCTAATCTACTAAAAAAAATACGATTAGTAGCAAACAAATTCTAGAGGAGAGATGACAGGAATTGCTAGCTGAAACGTATTGGCACGAGGAAAAATTACCCCAAGAAAAATAAAAGAGTGCAAGTGCTTAAAGTGTATACCATTGCCTAAGTTTGCAAAAGATTACTGGAACGTGAAATACAAAAAAGGAGCTAAAGAGTGATAGGTTTCAATTGAATGAAATTCAAAGGGAATTCAGTTGAAATGAGTTCTACATAAATTTGAGAGGACTCTGAAATTCACTGCCGTTCCATCTTCTAATTTTTCAATTTGCATACATCGGTGAACAATTGGGCCATAATGTGGACCTAAAGATGCAGCGTAAAGGAATATCAAGCTCAAACACACGTAAGTTTATACCAATTTATGGACTAATTGCAAAGATGAAGAGAATTCCATGTCTTTAGGCTCATTAACAAGTTCTTCTTCAGTACGAATAGACATGACATGGTCAGGGTTTATGTTGAGAATCAATAAGGGACTTTTAGTCCCACATCGGAATATGTAGTATGTAGAGGAGCTAGACTCCCTATAAGTAGTAAAGTAGTCCATCAATAAAAATTATCCCACCATTACTTTCTACATGGTATCAGAGCCATAACCCTCTCTCTCTCTCTACACAAAAAAAAAAAAAATTCTCCCGACCCCCCCCCCCCCCCCCCCCCCCCCCCCGCCGACCGCCCCTCGCCGACCTACACCCGCAGCCACCCCCCCCCCCTCGCCGGCCTCCTTACCCAACCCCCTCCCCCCCGCCGACACCCCCCCCCCCTTGCCGCCGCCCCCCCCCCCCCCCGACCACCAGCCGCAGCAACCCACCCTTCCCACACCCTAACCCTAGCCGCCATAATGTCTAACCCTAGCCTTTCCATCTCTTCCAAACCCTAGCCATCCTCTTTTTTCTCCCAAAAAAAAAAAAAAAAACGGCGTCTTTCGAAGACAGTCAGCTGTCAAATGCTTTATTTGCACCGACTATGTTCCTAGATTATGCCGTTTGGAACTAACAAATGCTTACTTTGTTATTCCTCCTTCACATCGGGATCTATACAGAGACTGATCATGTCTTCTCTAGTGTCCTGACGTATTCACTTTACATGCGCGCGCCGGTGCTGGCCAAGTTAGTCGTGCATTCGTAAAGTCTCTGGCGTCGAAGAAGACGACGAAGTTGGGTACGTTGCAAACTCCGAAGTTGCAGACTCCGACGTTGAAGACGACGAAGAAGACAACGAATAGGGTTCACAGTTGAAGAAGCCATGGATTCGATCAGTGGCAAACTGACGGCCGAAGAGATGAAGGCCTTGGTTGATGATATCTTATCAAAGAGATTAACCGAGGCAACCCCACGTGTGATCCATACTGATGTGGATCCGTCACCTTACAAAATGGGGAAGCTGGAGAAGCAGGAGACGAAGTTGGAAGGAACGTCCAACTACTTGAAGTGGTCGCGGCAGACGATGCGAACGCTGAAGGGACGTGGCTTGGTTGGCTATGTCACTGGCCAAGCCAAGGCGCCAGCCGATCACTCCACAAAGGAGTTTGCTGTTTGGGAGATTGTCAACAACATAGTAGCTGGGTGGTTGACTGCCTCATTAACCGACTAGGTGTCGGGCAATGTCGAGGCAATGGAGGCTGCTGCGGATATATGGCAGACTCTAAAAGATATGTACTCCGGCTCGGGCAACCCTATGCGGGTCTTTCAACTGCAAGATGAACTCGATAGGGTGACCCAAGACGAACGTACCATCTCTGAGTACGCAGCCCTGTTGAAGAAGTACTGGTCTGATCTGGATCATTATGATCCTCTTGGGATGGAAGATGCACAAGTCGAACCGGCATTCGCAAAGTACTTTCAGACATTCCTGACTTATATTTCGCGGCAGCGTATGATGAAATTTCTGAAGGAACTACACCCTGTGTTTGAGCAGCGACGGAATATCCTCCTATCCCAACCCACGCTTCCGACCTTGGAAGAAGCTATAGCCGTCATGACACAGGAAGAAGCTCGACTGAAGTTGATGTCCAACAAGGGCTCCTACCAGGGGGAGCAAGCCGCGGTTGAAAAGTCTGTCCTTGCAGCCTTCAATCAACCTCCATCTGTGGGTGGTGTCTGCCATAATTGTGGTGACTCCGGACATTACATCCGATTTTGTCCAAAACCCTTGCGAAATCAGTCTAATGATCGAGGACGGGGTCGTGGAGGCCGACGTGGTATTCGAGGAGGATATGCTGGTAGAAGGGAAGGACACAAAGCAAATCTGGCGGAGGAAGGGGAAGAGAATCTACTGGCTGAAGTAATCCCGCTTGAGCGGGAGTTCCTTGAGAAGTTGCGAGACACAAAGCTGGGTTCGGCCGACAGTCCTGGGGCGTCTTCTACCTCGGGGGATCACATCACTTGCTTTGCCCAAACCAGCACCGGTAATCCTGCACGTGCTCTTGCATCTATCCATCAGTCAGGATGGATTATGGACTCTGGGACATCTCGCCATGTCACGGGATCCCGTGGTGCGTTTCAGGACTATACTCACCTACCATTGCCGGAGAGTATTCAGACCGCTGATGGTACATCCAGCCCTGTAATGGGTAAAGGCACTGTCGCATGCACCCCTTCCATCACTCTAACCAATGTCTTACATGCTCCGTATTTTTCTGTCAATCTTCTATCAATTAGTGCCATTATACTTGATCTTAACTGTACTGTTTCCTTTGACATTCCTACGGTGACTTTTCAGGAGAAGGGGACAGGACGACGACTTGGGACTGGCACATGGCATAAGGGGCTGTGGTATTTAGATAGGACTGGACTGGACAACGCATTGGCATCCTTGGTAGCAGACGCACAACCAGAAGCTTCTTGTCGCAGTGTTGAAGCCGACTTGCTACTCCACCACCAACGTGTCGGTCATTCCTCTTTTAAAGTTATTAGTCGAATGTATCCGTCCTTATATCAAAGGGCTAATAAAGAGAAGTTGTTTTGTAATGCTTGTGAGTTGGGAAAACATACCAGAAGCTCGTATGTGAGCTCGGGGAATAGAAGTTCAGCTGCTTTTGACATGATACATTCGGACGTATGGGGCCCTTGTCCTACAACCGGAATTAACGGTTTTCGATGGTTCGTCACCTTTATTGACTGTTATACCCGCGTGACATGGGTCTACCTTATGAAGAATAAAAGTGACGTCCTTGAGGCCTTTCGAGACTTTCATCGCCGGGTGGAGACACAATATGGCGCTAAAATTAAGTGTTTCCGGTCTGACAATGGGACGGAGTATAATAATAAGAGGGTTGCTGAGTATTTTTCCACTCATGGAATACTACATCAAACTTCTTGTGCTTATACTCCGGCACAAAATGGTGTGGCTGAACGAAAGAACAGACACCTGCTGGAAGTCGCACGGACGATGATGCTGGCTATGAATGTCCCGAAACACTTATGGGGGCAGGCTATATTGACGGCCTCTTATCTCATCAACAGAATGCCATCTCAAGTATTGGACTGGAAGACACCGTTGGAGATGCTTACTGGGCAACTACATACACTGTTCCACCGAAAGTTTTTGGATGTGTATGCTTTGTCCAAGATAATAGGCCAGGCGTTGGCAATCTGGATCCTAGAGCAGTTAAATGTGTCTTTGTCGGTTACACGGCGACTCAGAAGGGATATGCCTGTTGGAGTCCAGTCGAGCGGAAGATGTTTGTAAGCATGGACGTTACATTCAGAGAACTCGACCCATACTATGGTTCGGATGAAGGTTCAGCATTTGGTGACACACCTAACATAGATGGTGTTAGATGTAAGGGGGAGATAATAAGCCCAAATGTGGTCGTCGGATCGGTTCCGTGTTTGGTTGTAAAAAACTGGACGAAAGGGGAGAGCACAGTGACTCAGATACAGAGAATGAAGAAGAAGATACATATGTTACGCAGGAGGAGCAGCAGACAAGGGAAACGGAGCTCCAAGTCTACAGAAGGAGACAACAAAAGTCCAGTACTGTGCCTATGTCGTGCCATGTGCCTACTGTACCAAGTCCCTCGTCTACTCCTGCTCCAACTCTTGAAGATGTTGCCCCCGTACTGAATCACTCGGATTCTGATGCGGATCTCTCCAACTCGGATGGTATGATCTCTCCACCACCTATTGCTCCCTTAAGGAGATCTTCTCGCATCAATGCGGGTAAGGCTCCTGCTCGTTTCGATGATTACGAACATGACATTGCCAACTTCTTGTCTTATTCTAACATTTCTTCGAATTATCGAGCCTTCATTGCATCGTTAGACTCTACTTCGTTGTCCAAGTGTTGGCAGGAAGCAAAGAAAGATCCAAGGTGGAAAGCTGCAATGATGGAAGAACTTGGGGTACTGGAGAAAAATAAGACATGGGAGCTGGTTCCATTACCCAAAGGGAAGAAAGCTGTGGGATGCAAATGGGTGTACACAGTGAAAGAGACGCCAGAAGAAAAAGTAGAGCGGTACAAGGCGAGGTTGGTTGCAAAAGGATTCACACAGTCATATGGCATAGACTATGATGAAACGTTTGCCCCAGTAGCAAAAATGAGCACCGTGAGAACTCTGGTCTCCATTGCAGCGAACTATGGATGGTAGCTATACCAGCTGGATGTGAAGAATGTCTTTCTTCATGGAGACCTGCAAGAAGAAGTGTACATGGAGCTCCCGCCAGGGTGCTACGCAACAGAATCAGACGGAGGGACGTCGCAAGAAAAGGTGTGTAAACTGAAGAAGTCACTATACGGGCTCAAGCAATCTCCTCGAGCCTGGTTTGACAGATTCAGAAAGGCTGTTACAGGCATGGGATACCGTCAAACAAATACAGATCATACGATCTTCCTCCAGCATACAAGAGGCCACATCACTATACTTGCTGTATATATGGATGATATAGTGATCACAGGTGATGATGAAGTCGAGATCGCTAAGCTGAAGTCAAAACTCGCGAAGGAGTTTGAGGTGAAGGATTTAGGAGCGATGAGGTACTTTCTAGGTATCGAAGTATGTGAAGGCGAACAGGGAATTGTTCTATCACAAAGAAAATACGCACTAGATCTGCTGAAGGAGACAGGGATGCTGGGATGCAAAGTAGCCGTCACTCCAATTGACCAGAAGTGTAAGCTTGGAGCAGAAGCAGGAGAGCCTGTTGATCGTGAAAGATATCAAAGACTTGTAGGGAGGTTGATTTATCTGGGACACACTCGCCCTGATATCTCATTTGCGGTGAGTGTAGTAAGTCGCTACATGCATGATCCAAGAACGGATCATATGGAAGCAGTATTTCAGATCTTGAGATATCTGAAAGGAACGTCGGGAAAGGGGCTATGGTTCAAGAAGAATGGACGCATAGAAGTTGAGGGATACTGTGATGCAGACTGGGCGAGCTGCATAGACGACAGAAGGTCTACCACGGGATACTGTGTTTTTGTAGGAGGAAATCTGGTCTCATGGAGAAGCAAGAAATAGTCAGTGGTAGCACGGTCGACAGCTGAAGCAGAATACAGAGCAATGGCTCTGGGAGTGTCAGAGTTGCTGTGGGTGAAAGCATTGCTGACAGAGTTGAAGCTGGACAAGGGAGCACCATTGCGTCTTCTGAGCGATAGTCAAGCTGCAATAAGTATAGCTAACAATCCAGTTCAGCACGACAGAACGAAGCACATCGAGATTGATCGATTCTTCATCAAGGAGAAGCTGGAACAAGGGATACTGAAGATTGACCATGTCCGCTCAGAAGAACAAGTTGCAGACTGTCTGACTAAAATTTTGTACAAAATCTCTTTCAAACACACTGAAAAATTTCGTACAAAATCTCTTTCAAGATTGACCATGTCCGCTCAGAAGAACAAGGGATACTGAAGATTGACCATGTCCGCTCAGAAGAACAAGCTGGAACAAGGGTCTTAGTTCATTAAGTCTGTCGAAGCTATGTAACAAGATGGGGATGATCAATATCTATCGCCCATCTTGAGGGGGAGTGTTGAGAATCAATAAGGGACTTTTAGTCCCACATCGGAATATGTAGTATGTAGAGGAGCTAGACTCCCTATAAGTAGTGAAGTAGTCCATCAATAAAAATTATCCCACCATTACTTTCTACAGTTTAATACCCAGATTAATTGTTAAACCAGGGGAAATGAAACTTCTGAATTCAAATAACCTGTTGGAAGTACTTCAAAACTTCTTTGTTTTCAATCTGCAACAAAATAAAATTAAGTAAATGTTACCGGCCTCCGGGGAAGTCGCGCACGTAGCACTGCCCTAAGAGTTAGTCTGGATCTATGTGCAGACTGTATTCGAAC
This sequence comes from Iris pallida, assembly GCA_029216955.1. Classification (NCBI taxonomy): domain Eukaryota; kingdom Viridiplantae; phylum Streptophyta; class Magnoliopsida; order Asparagales; family Iridaceae; genus Iris; species Iris pallida. The sequence continues at coordinate 3,900 of JANAVB010029309.1, read as the reverse complement.
GCTCCTAGTGGTAAAAATTTTCCTCCACCGGAATCTCCTTGCCGCATACGACTTAGAGAGAGTGACCCTCGATTTAGCTCTGCCCAGAGCAACAAGAAAGAAGAACAACAGCGTTTCGGAGGAGATGAGAATTTGAAAGAGATTTTGTACGAAATTTTTCAGTGTGTTTGAAGGAATGAAGAATGCCTCAATATATAGGCTGTTGGATTTATCACCAACGGACAGAAAAATAAATGACATTTAATTTAACGTTACAAATGTTGCAAATTAAACAAATGTAAACCAAGTGGTTCAAAGAATCTTGACAGAATTTGAAGTGTCCAACGTTACAAAAATAAATGAATAGTAACGGTCAGAAAAATTCAATGAAGAGGAAAAAAAAAATTTATGGTCTCAGTCCGAACCCGAATCGGCCCTCGGTGTCCATAGATGTGGACCCGCACCCTTTACGTGCCGAACTATACCGAGCCAGGCGGCGTCGCACACGTGTGGCCCATGGGGCTCCCACACAGAACTTCAAGAAAGCAAAGAGAAAGAAAGTGATATAAACACCAACAGTCTAATCCCACTGCAGATGTGGGACTAATGTTGAGGACTTGAGCTTTTGCTCAAAGCTGTATTGCCAAATAAACTTAAAGAATCAATTGTCACGGTTTGGTGATTTCTTTCTAGTTGTGGCAGTTCATACAGGAAAATTCTGATGAAAATGTGTATTATTTGTACAAGGAGATGCAACAGTCTTTGCAATGGAGACGGATTACACATTGGATATCAGCTTTAAGAAACAGTATTTTAAACGCGGGAAATTTGTGATATTTTTTAGAAATTATAGATAGCAGTAGCCGTAGGTAGCAGATTCCTCCACTAAGTAGAGTTTCCCAAACCCACTGTTCAGGTTCATCCACGAAAAGGAACACATGTTATCGAATGTTGATTTGTTTCTAAAAGGGGCACACTAATTTATACACTCCAGGGACCAACAACAATCTGTGTTTACTTACTAAGGTAATAAAAAGAGAGAAAAAAGAAGAAAGGAGCCTCGTCTGGTACACTGTAATGTAATCGCAATCGCAATGTAATCAAATAATTTTTTTTTTATTTGATTACATTACAGTGAATCAAACGGGGTCAAGTCTTAGAGCACATATAACTTAAAAGTTAATACCAAGCATGGCCAGAGTTGCCTGTTTTAATGACATGAAGTACTAGTTTTCAAATTACATTTAGCAACAAAATTGCCCATTCCTTGGGTTTAGCGAAAATACCGGTAGGAGCATCTTACTAATTTGGCTTCATGAAATGTTTAAGCCTCTCGTCACATAGGATGTTCTTCTTATTAGTAGGATCCTACCACAGAATGGAAATAAAATAAAATAAAAACAATATAAACATTGAGAAGCATAAGATTGACATGTACAATTACCAGACATACAATATACACCCTAAATAAAGGTACAGGATTGAAATTATAAAATCCAAATGTAACATGAATGAGTTCCTGTAGGCCACTTGACGAAGAGTTGAGCAAGTCCCCAAACCATTTGTCTGAATTGTAGCTAAGATGTTATCCAACCATATGAGTCATATTACTCGCGAGTTTTCTCAGATCTATAGGGCACAATACATGAGTAACAGTTTGGTTTAGTAAGTGAATTCCGCCGACCCGGTTTAACTTGAACAGTTTGGTTTAGTAAGTGAATTCCGCCGACCCGGTTTAACCATTCAAGTTAGTAGCATATCAAGTTTAAGTTATAAGTTTTTTTAGGTGTCATTTCTCCTCTCTTTTTTGAGGTGACCTTTTCTTGGGCCGGCGAGCAACGCCAAGAGGGGATTCGAACCGTATCCATTTCCACGGGACCCTCCGGTATACCCAACAGGCTACACCCCCGGATGAAGTTTAAGTTATAAGTTATCTTATGCTAAAAGTATGCTACAAAGAACTCCCAACTTAGAATTTACGTTGTATTTAAACTCCCAACTTAGAACCGTACCCATTTCTTGGCCCGACCCAAATTTGGTCAAACATGGGTTCGGGTCGGCCTTGCCCACTTCACAACATGAGGTTTATTAGGGACGGCAATTGGTTTCAAGTAGTGTAATGGTTATGGTCCCACCTCGTTTTGGCACAGGTGTCAGTGGCTTGGTGTGAAAATTAACAAAATGTTGACAGTAAGTCCTTTTTGGTAAATTGATAGGACGTCAATTGTCACTCCCCGTTTCCAGAATGCGTATTTTTATACATGTACAACTCATGTAGATTTATTTAATATTTATCATGTATTATCCTGTATTTAAAATTCCTTTAAATTTCATGTTAATTAATTATCTGCATTTTATTCCTGCATTTTATTTCCTGCATTTTATTTCCTGCTGTTATTCTCTGCTTTGGTCTTATTGGGTTCGGCCATGGAGGGTTTTTTCGGGTCATGGTGGATCAAACCCGGCCCACAAACTCCCACCTACCACCACCCTTCCTATTTAAAGCATCCTTCTCCTTCTCTCTCCTCATTACTTCTCTTCACCATTACTTCTTCTTCCTCCTCTCATCACTTCTCCACCTACCAGCAGTAGCAGCAGGCAAGTGCAATCTTGCTTCTTGCTTGGAGAACCATTTTTATGGTTCATTTTTCTTCCTCTCATGATTCTGAGAGAGTTTACTACTTAGCATTTTTGATTTTTTTGGCTGGTTTCTCCTAGATCTGAGTTGTTGTGTTTTCGGTTGGCCATGGGTTTTGATCTTCCAACTTAGCGTGTTTTCTGGCTGGGAACTTCATTTTCTGGCTTGGAACGAAGGCTGAGTCACGCACACGTTCTTACGTGTCTGCGTGTATTTTCAGTCACGCACACGTCTTTACGTGTCTGCGTGGATTTTTAGTCACGCTCATGTTCCTACATGTTAGCGTGGATTTTGAGTCACACACACGTCTTACATGTCTGCGTGGATTTTTAGTCACGCTCATGTTCCTACATGTTAGCGTAGATTTTGAGTCACGCACACGTCTTTACGTGTCTGCGTGGATTTTTAGTCACGCTCATGTTCCTACATGTTAGCGTGGATTTTGAGTCACGCTCATGTTCTTACATGTCGGCGTGAATTTTTAGTCACGCTCACGTTCTCATGGAGCGTGCGTGGATTTTTAGTCACGCTCACGTTCTCATGGAGCGTGCGTGGATTTTTAGTCATGCTCACGCCTTTATGTGCCAGCGTGACATTTGAGTTACGCACACGTCTTTGCGTGCGTGCGTGAATTTCTTATCACTTTTCATGCTGTGCGTGCGTGAATTTCTTGTCACACTTTTCACGCTTTTCCACGCTCACGTTATGAATACGTGAATTGCTTTTTCACGCTCACGCTGTTTACACGCTCACTCCAACCTGCTAGATTTGGCGTGACTTATTGGCCCTAGCCTAGACTTGTTGGCGTGACTTTCTAACCTGGGTGTTTTTATTGTGCTATAACTTATTCATTTAATGATGGCATGATAATTCTTCTTGTCACGACCCGCTACCCAAATTGTTGGGCCAGGCCGAGTCATGCCCAGCCTACGTTGAGATAAAACGTAGTAAGCTGTTCTAAAGACAACAGGATAAGACTAAATGTGCTAACAGTTCTATAAGTGAAGAAGAATCATAAATGCTCCAAACACAAAAGTCGCCGTATATAGTAAAAATGTCCAAGTACAAGTGAACTGAAAAGTAAAACTGGATACATGTCCAGTTACAAAAGATATAGTCTAATACATGTCTACTCTCAAAAGTCTAAGTAAACAAAAGACAACTAGGCGAGGTTCCCCGCAGGAACATCCTCGTAAAGCAGAGCCGGGTCCTCGGCAGTATCTCCATAGTATGTGTCACAGAGTAACTCCTCCTCAGTAAGGATACCTACAACGTTATCCTGT